>BQNB010001725.1:0-17290 GCA_026074375.1 Tanacetum coccineum
TTGTTTACTGTGATAATGTCAGTGCTGTCTATTTATCTTCCAATCCAGTTCAGCATTAGCGTACGAAGCATATAGAGATCGATATTCATTTTGTTTGTGATTTAGTAGCTGCTGGTCAGGTTCGTGTTCTGCATGTTCCTTCCCTTTATCATTTTGCAGATATCTTCACTAAGGGATTGCCTTCAGCGTTGTTTGAGGAGTTTTGCACCAGTTTGAGCATCCGGTGTCCTCCCGCTCCAACTGCAGGGGAGTGTTGGTCTATGATTAGTCAAAGTCAATTATGTATGATTAGTCAAAGTTATTTAGGTCATTCAAAGTTATTTATGCCAATCAAATTAATGGTCATTATGTATTGGGCTCAAGCCCGTATTCTAGAATAGTCCGTACACTCCTATATATTGTATCAATTGTTTTGAGGAATACAAGACACAAATTATATCTCCAAACCCTTTCTTACATATAATGCAATGACGTGGTGATAGTTCTTTATCATTTTGACATGCTTTGTGATTAATTTGATATATTAAAATGCACAGTTAAATCATCCCAAAACCTCCATGGATCTTGTTGATCTCCAAGAGTACTCGGACTTGAAATTTGATCATCTTGAGAAATTGGAGATGCTAAATTTTTATAACTTAGCTACAGAGGTAAAATTTGTGAAGCTCATCCTCGCGAAAGCACCTTTGCTAAAGAAATTACGGATAAGACTTGATGCCAATATTTTGTTGATGAAGAAGTGAGGATACTTGAAGATTTCTTATGGGTGAAATTTTCACGCCCATCACCTTTAGCAAATTTCATCATTGAACGCCCGAAAAATCCTCCTAAGGGCTTGGATTTTGGTAAAGCTTTTAATTTAATTGTATTAAACACATTTGTCTTGTTCAAGTGTATCAAACAAAAAGCATTTTGCTCTGTTAGTTTAGCTTTCTGTTCCCCTTAGATTTCCATTTGTATGAACTTTTTTATTCGGCTTAATTCAAAATCAAGACTATATGCTGAAATCTTTAACTATTGTTATACTTAACATGTTATGTATGAAAGTTAAATATAGTTACGACACATGTAGTAATTCTCGCATTCAAGTTAGTTTTTTTTGTAAAAGGTTGTTGTTACTCCCATATATAGATTACTCAAAACAATGTTTAAGTACAAAGAATGTGAGTAAATCTCACATTTGAGCCCGTTACATAGGCGGTAAAACTAAAATAACAAGACACTATTACTTCTATGAAAGAAGAAAACAAACTAGCAACTAGATTACATTTGACTCAAGAATGAACATCGAACATAACTTACTATCTAATTTAACTACGAAGGTTTATGCTTCATACTCATCATCATCATATAGATCTTCGTCATAGGACTCCTTCCAACGTCCGTACAAGCTGTTGTTCCCACCTCCACTACTACCCTTATTCAATTCAACATTAGAAATTTTAGGGTGTTTCGAAGCCATGAAACTAGTTGTTTCATCATACACTACGTCTACGTCATTCCCATTATCCTCCTCAATCTGCTCAATAGACTTCCAGACTTCCCGGTATTAGCCATTTGAGTTTCACCTTAGAACCATTTTCCTCATGAACCATGTGGTTAGAATTCACATCCAAATTACTCAAAGCCTCAAACGAATTATTCGAGTTCACCAGTTACCTCCCTTTGATGTCGATGCCTCATTAGATGCAGACGCTTTATTTGTTTTAACTTTGGCAGCCACGTTTGATTAGGATGCCATACTCTTAGGTCGATATACAAACTTGGGTTTTGGTACTACAAACTGTTTAGAATTTTGTTTACCCACGTTATTCGCTTCAGTACCTGTTGACTTTACCTCAAGAAAACCGTTATTTAAACCATCATGTACCACCTTAATCGGATATTTAGGACACCGTCCGTGAGAATGGCCAAATATTTTACATGTACCACAATGTGGGAGCTTTCCACTCATATTCAACACCAACGGTCATCCTCATGAACCCGGACCTTCTAGCAAAGGAATTGCAACAACCAAACTATCCTTAAGTTCATGTCACATGCTTAAGTTAATTAAAGCAACTAACTATTTATACCCATGAATCCAAACACATGGTACTCATGTAGGAATCAAGCATCAACAGATTTCCATGTTTAGAAGCAATCATACTCAAACCATCCCCAATATAAGCCATAAGCTGCCATAGGAACATCATGAAGTTAATTTTACCTAAATCAGGACCTTCGTCAAGTCCTCTTTCTCTAAACAAACACTAGCAGGCCTCCATGTTTGTCTTAGATGAAAAAGAAGCCATTTGAGTTCATCATAACACGTTGAAGACCAAATTTAGCCCAAACATTTCGAACATAGTTTTGCACTATAGAAATTGCTACCCTTGGCCTTTTCCCAATAAAATAACCATATTGTGTATTCGCACATCGATTACTAACCTCCTCAATAGACGACCGCAGAATAAGTAAATCAACATCCTTAGTAGAGTCATAAGATTCAAGCAATCGGAAATTTACCTTTTTAGTTGAACTTTTTGTATTAAGAACATTTACAAAAGATGAGGAGCTTGTAGATTGAGCACTAACCTTGTTCATGGAATCACTGAAGCTCTACATACTGCACGAATGGTTTTTACTAGCATTGTCACTAATAGGATCCACCAACTTACCATCCACTTGTTGCATGGGTAATTCACCAGTAATATCAGACTGCTTTTATCAGTCACTGATAAAAACACCTCCTCACCGGACACATCAGCGCCACGTCAGCTTTATCTCTCCAACTTTTTACCCTTACTCCCTCTCACAATTCACCCTTATCGGTCACCGGAACCCTCACCGGATAAACCATTTAATTAAATACTCACTTTATACAAATATACCCCACAAAATATTCCACCCACACTCACACTAATTAAAAATTATAATGTTACACAATGCCCCAAAAGTGGGAGGCTCACCATCGTGAGAGTTTTTTTTACCATCCCTCACTCGTGAGGCAATATACATTTAGTGGCTCTCACCGGTGAAATCACCCTCATTCATGCTCACGATTTCCATCCTCACGGTTGATAAATGTAGCCTAAGTGTATGTTCAGATTCTCCCATAACAGGTTGTGTACGTTCCTCTCCATGCACATCACTCATTGCATTATATATTTTGCACATCATGCAAATTATTAGCAATGTCATTAGCTAGAGGATTATCAAGCTGGCCGTTGTTTGAGAATTATCCACACGCAATTTCCTACGAGGTTTTAACGGTTTCCCATCGGCTCCCACAATATTCCCTTTGATGTTACAACTTTTGAAGCCACGACTCAGTAGGCTACAACTTTGTAGCTTACAGCAAAAGCTGGGGAAGAACCTAGCTATGTCATGTCGGGGCCCAAAGTCGACTGAAATTGTCAATCAACTTTTATGTGCTATATGTATATATATATGGCTTACGCAATCGATTATATCGATGTATGTGGCCCGATTCATTGGAAAATGGAGCCTTATGTGATTATATACATACTTTATCAATTGATAATGGTAATCATCGTTTTATGATTTGCATGTGTTAATTGTTAAGTGTTTAAATAAATGTTATGTGTATTAGTTGTTTAAATTTATTGTTTGTTTTTATAAGTTATTGACTTGTGTAAAAACAAAAGTGTTTTTTTGATAAAGAAAAATATAAGCATGAATAATAAATTATGAAATAAAATTTATTATAGACTATTAATTACGAAGTCTTAAGAGTCAATCGGGTGGTGGTTATCTATAATGTTAGGGCTCATACTTTAACTTTTCATGACGAGACTTGCAATTTAATAGGTTTATAATGTGTTTTCTAAATTAATGAGTTAACATTTTATGAATGACAAATTTGCAAAAGTACTATTTATTTGCAAGATATATCACTAAGGGTTCGAGGTATCATACTCTAATATATCCTTGATATCTTGCAATTAATTAGAAAGCATGAATGGTATAGGATTTGAATGGTATTTGATCATTCTTTAATCTTTTCGTGCGATAAAATTAGAATTTTTTAGATTTGAAAACACGATTGAATCATCAATTTGTTTTAAGGTGTATTGTCACTAATTTATACACAAGGTGGTATTGAAAATTAAGTGATACACCGTAATAAGTAACTTAATTGAGTAAAGTTTTATTAAAATTTATGATACGAAGATGTATGCATGCTTCTTCGTACATATTTGCCACGACAAATATAAATACCCTTTTTAAATAACTTCTTTCCATCCAATTTGTAAGAAAACTTGCAATTGCCTTTTACATCACGTGAGACGTATGTAGATTACAACGCAAGGTGATTATACACTTTTTGTGAGACGTTGGTGTTACATAATCACAGTTCTTGATTGGACGACTTAATCAGGTTAAGTTGGTGAGACCTTAAGCCCGAGGCATTGATGGGATAAAACATGCTTACTAGCTCATTAATGTAATAAAGTAAGTCCCATAATGTTCTAGGAATTGCACCGGTGGCAATTATTGATCGTCAATTACCTTTTGAATACACCATTGCTAGCAAATCAACTGATGTGATGGTGGTATGTCAAGTAGGATCCTAGCCTTTAGAAAATAAATTGTTTATATAGTTAAACATGGGTAGTTAATTTTCTTCAAGGAAAATTATCAAAAATACTTAATTCTTGAACTTTGTATGTTTTGTAGATGGCATTACCTGCTCAAAACATAAATCATTCGGCTTTCAGGTCGATGTTTGAAAGAGAAAAACTTTTTGATTCAAATTTTAATGATTGGTTTCGTTCACTGATTAACGTCAAACGCGTGTCGTAATAATATATAGTATTTCCCGTTTAGATAAGAAAATTACTTGAAGACAAGTAATAGTCTACCTTTCGAGTGTCGTATCCACGGCGAGAGATGAATTGAAATCCATGTAAATGTTTTGAAGAAAAATGCTTGATTATCTTTTAATGATTTTGGTTTAAAAACTATTTTTAATACTAAGAAAATTAAACTAATATTAATACTAAACAATAAAACTACTAGAATTATGCCAAAATAATCTAAAAGATTTATAAGACGAAAATGCTTGCTAAGTGACGTGAAAATTTCATCAAGAGTGAATTAAGGTTTATCAACGAATTAATTTCCTTAGAAAAGATAATTATATCACAACGTTGGTTTATTTTGATAAACACCTCTTAAAAAGATATTAATTACTATATGAGTAGTTTGACTATTTCTCCGGCTTTTGCCCTTTAAAACATCCAAACTACAAATCTAAATAATCAAATATTATTAATCAATTAAAACCTTTTTCAAATCCACACTTAATTCCCAAATCACAATATCACTTAACAAGCACTAATTAACTACTCACTAAGCATAATGATCAAATAAGCAACAAAATATTTTATACTAAAGCTATACTAATTAATTAAAAAAGGATAGAAAATGGAACCGAATTGAAGAGCCGCAAATGATCGAATACCACCCGATTTATTTAGCTAAAGCAAATAATCAAATTCGGTCTAGCTAAATAAACCCTTAAACTCCACGCCTCATGAGTTGACCGGTACCAAAATCGAAAACAAACACAAACTGTTAGGAAAATACAATTTATTTCATTTCAATATTACTCGGTCTGTTCCACTGTTAATATCTAATCCAAACAAGCCCACTAATCCAGTTTAGGTCTGTTCCACTGTTAATATCTAATCCAAACAAGCCTACTGATCCAGTTTAATCAGGCCCAAACAGATCAAAACTAATTAGGTCCACATTCGCAAGCCCAAGTAATAAATCGAGTCCATTAACTAATGCAAGCCCAATCAAAAAAACGAAAAACAAGTTCAACAATCAATTTCTTATAACTCGTTGTTAATTTTAAACCACAAATCCTAACTAAAATCGAATAAGCTCTGGCAATTTTAAACGAGACAACTCACTAATAAGCACTTACAAAATAAGCAATCAGACTAAGCAAAGAGAACTACGACAAAAAAAACATTTAATCAAAACTAGATCTAATATGAGTTCTAAAGCTATAACACTTGATTAGCCAAAATTCCAAGACGATCTAAGCACTAAACTAAATTAATAAGTAAACAAAATCAACAACTAGTAATTTGAATAAGCTAAAGGCACTTAGACGACTTAAATCTCAACACGAATAAGCAAATAAGCTAACAAAAACTTAATCTAAAGATTATAAGCTTAAACGAATTCTAAAAATCTATTTAGAAGCTTATTATATCAGATAATAAGAGCTTCTAATAACACTAAAACAATATAAGCTCGAAAATAAGCTAGATCCGAGCTTATTTGAGCTTATTAAATCGAAAATCCTTAAAAACTAATAAGATTAGATCGAATAAGCTTTAGAAAGCTTATAGGAGATGATCTTAAAGCTTTTAAGGAGGTTTGGATCTAATAAGCTGAGAAAATAAGCCAACCACGATTTCTATAAGCTCAAACCATCTTTGATACAATAAGCATAAGAAGTGTTTACAATAAGCCAGAAAATCAAAATAAGCTAAAACCAAATGAGAAATAAGCTAAAATTAAAAAAAAAGTAAAAACTAAACTAATTTCCTAATTGAAGAAAATGAGGGGAGGCATGTGATATTTATAGCCAAGAAAGGGGTGTAATTGTAAATTTGGTCCCAATCATTGGGTGCTTGATTAGCCAATCATTGGCCTTACAATGTTGCCACACAGATTGCAACGTTTTGCAGAAAGATCCAGCCATCCACTTGACGCCACATGGCCATTTTGTTGCCTCATTCGTACGCAAAAACTTTTGTTCGTTGAGTTATCTTTCATTGCAATTGGAATTTAGAAATCAAATGTATATCACAAGCTCTACCACGCGTCCCATTTTAATTCGATTTCCCCAAGTGGTAGTGCAATCGCACGTGACCAAGTTTTATTAATTTCTTTCGCATGTGTCGATGATGTCACCCAACACATATATATTTAAGTTTTATTTTCTTGTTGGGCTTTCATTGTTGGGCCTAAGCTAGCTTGGGCTGGTCCGACCCATAAAATGGGTTACGGGCTGACCCAATAAAATCTGAGGGCACTGTTGGACTCGTTTTCACGCGCTCTTTTCAATTGCATGCTCGGGGTCTTTTCACGACTTTGTATTGATCTTGATTATTAAGCACTCTTGATCGAAACAAACCCACAAATACCCGCTTTTGCTAAGTTTTCAATCCGTTTTACCTGCAAGACATAAAAATACCAAACAAACATATTTGCAATATAATTAAACATATTTTAGCATTTTTAGTCCGATTAATAGTGTTTTACAGGGTAAAAAGGATGTGTGTTTTAGCACACATCAAACTCCCACACATTAAGTCATTGCTGGTCCTACACGCAATGTTAATAAAATAAACCTGGAAATAAATAATTTTATCCCCCTTTAACTTATGACCCCTCACAATCAAACAAGAACAGAAAATGTCCATTAAGAGGGTTTAAAAATCATTTATTTCGCAAGCACCCACGTTTTAACCACTTATTTAATAATAGATAAAAACTAAGGTACAATTTACTTTAAAGGCTCAAAGAACAGGGGTTCGTGATCCTCAACTTTTCATAATCCCCAAACTAAGCTTAAAACGAAATCACAGTCAAATATGATGTTAACACTACTCATAAATACTAATTGTGTACGCATAGCTACTTTTCTCTCTCTTATTCCTAATTTCCTCTAAGGATTTTATTATTATTATTGGTGACAAATAAATTATGTCCTTATTATCATAAAGGTGCCCGGTTTAGACCATAATTAGTTTGAAATTCTTTCCTAAAGAGACGATATGGTGAGAATAAGGTCCACATTAAGGTTCTAAATTCGCATGATTTAGGGGTTATCCTTTTTATTTCATCCAAAACAACTCAACTACGAGTCCAGAGACGGAGGCTTTATTTAGATAACCCCGGAGTCGAAATTTGGCTTTATTATTATTATTGCAACATTATTATCCCCCCCCCCCCGATCCTTTAAACAACTGTCACATCGGTATGCGAGCCGACCATGATCCAGGAGTCTTATTTCGACCAGGAGATCCTCGACCTTTTTGAAATCTGCACAATCGTAAAGCTGAGCCGACCATGAACCCATAAACTTTCTATCATCTAAGATTTATTATTATTATTATACCTCTACACTTTTAAACGACTGCCATAGTCGGTATGTGCGAGCTAAAAACCCTGAGTCCAGTGGTCTTAATACCGGTTCGATTTAATACATAATTATTATTAAAGCCAAATTTCAGTCCTATGTCCTTTTAACTACCTAGACAACGTAGCGGCCGTTAGAAATCGATTTAAGAAAGCCAATTTCCCCACAAACAATTGAACAAAACCTCGAGTGTACCATTATTTCACAGAACGAATCTCACGAAGGATCCTAAACTAAGAATCGCAAAAACTAAAGTAACTTTATTTATTTAACAATTATATAATGTTTATTAAGCTGGTGGGAGCAAAAAGCCACAATTAACCTCTATGAGCTCTAAAGAGATCCAACTACTTCACGCTTAGCATCTAACTTATATTTAACTCTATCATTTTTCGTTCTTTGCAAAATTTAAAGTTTAGCAAACGCTTAGTCTCAAAAGCTAATGGAAAAGCTAGAGTGAAAAACTCGGTCAAGTCAAAAGCTACCTAATTCTACGGGCCTACTTATTACTAACATTTTTATATTTTCATCATATTTTTCATTTTTTAATTTTTTTTAATTCTAATAAAACAATAAAATTTTAATATTTTGGTCAAAACGGGGTTGCGTGAGAACACATATAGGCACATGTATGATCACATTTCGATAGAAATCCCCCCACACTTAGAATGGAACATTGGCCTCAATGTTCAAAAATATCGGGTTTTACCCCCACATATACGAACGAAAAAGGAAAATGCAAAAAATTCCAAGTGTGAAAGGGGAAACAAATATATATATATATATATATATATATATATATATATATATATATATATATATATATATATATATATATATAAGATCAGGATTGAGGATTCCAAAATAAGCAGAAGATCGAAGACCGGATGATTGGAGGATTGAAAACAAGCACGGGTCTTCATGATCTTAAGGAATCCTGCAAAAACGGTACCACACACCAAAGAAAGAAGCACGCCCCCACACTTGGGCTATAAAATCACACATTTATTTATTAAGAAAATAGAAAGAAGAAAAGACACGGGTTACCTCCCGAGAAGCGCTTGTTTTTTATCGAGTCACTAGCTTGACTCATCCCCCGAATTAATTCGTCCATGGGGCACAAATGGTACAATCTCAGGTGGAATAACTCCAAAGTCTCAAGAATACATAAACAATGATAATTCCGAGATCAAATAATCTATTTTCGTCAACGAGCAGGAATATATTTAATGAAAGAAATTTGAGGTATTCCTTAGGAAAATCGAGGCCAAGATAGTACGATAAATAAGAGAATAATTTTAGGCCAAGAGTTTCAAAAAGATGATAATAACCAAAGATGCCATAACAAAATCGTGATAAGGGCACGATTGGGTTAGGTATAGTAATATCAAAAGAAAACTTTCCGTACGAAGGTGGGATTTATGCGGTACTTTGTGTACTGTTAATTTGCATCTCATCCATTATGGTCTTCGTTTTAAACTCATCACTCTCCTTGTTCTGAATATCCAAGATTGGATTGTCTGAATTTAGAGTAAATTCAGAATCAAAATCCAACAAAGGATCAGTGATAGTCGTTTTGGAAGTTTCTAAAATCGAATCAAGAGAATCTAAGGGTTTCTCGGATACCCTTGGGATTGGAACAAGGTTATCAACATCCATAGGAGGATTTAATTTGATATCCTCGTCCCCTATTAAAAAGGTATCTGATGGTCCTTTAATAAGAGAATCGATCCCTGAGTTCTTTGCTTCTGAAGGATCATCCTTTAATAAGTTTTCAAGAATAATGATATCTCCTTCAGGATTAAAGATTTCATTATTAAGCTCACGAGGAGGAGGGAGATCTTTAGTAGAATCAAGATTTAATAATCTTTCAAGAAGACGGATATCTCCCTTCGGATCGAATATATCATCATCCATGATGAGGAAGAAGTGTGTCGGTCTCCTCCAAGATAGAATCACTATCCCCGGTAGGAGTGAGAGAAGGAGAGAGAGACGCGACCACAAGGTCAGAATAAGGAGTAGGACTGCCACTCAAATGGTGAATCGATTTCTGATCTTCAATCATCTCAGAAGGTTCATCATCATCACTTTCATCGAAGTCTGAATAGTAAAAGGTTTTAGGATGACTTGGTCCTAGATTATGTTGAACACTTTGAATTGTGTATCCAGTTTGCTTTCCAAGGACTTCAACTCGTTCTCTCGAAGCGAAAGTAGTCTCAGAATAATGAGCACTCATATCAGTGGTAGTGTTATAATACACTTCGGCGTCCTACTAAAAATGATGTTGTGTTATATTCTTGATTAAATCCTAAGCTTCTTGAGGAGTCTTCCGCATGAAATTATCGCCGACAGCCACCAATAGTCTTTCTTGGTCAAACATCGTGATTCCATTGTAAAAAGTAAGGATTTGATTAAGAAGCAAAATTCTATGGTCGGGACATTTCCGCAAACAAGATTTAAATCTTTCCCAAGCTTCAAATACTGATTCGGTAGGCAATTGCCGGAAATTAAGAATTTCTTTCCTAAGTTGCAACGTTCTAGAATATGGAAAGTATTTTGAAAGAAACTTGAAGACCATCTCTTCCCAAGTATGAATAGAATGAGTTTTAAGAGTATAAAACCAAGATTCAGCTTCGTGGGTTAAAGAGAATGGGAAAAGATTCAAACTGATGATGTCTTGAGAAACTCCATTTTGCTTCATGAATTGAGTGATAGACAAGTACTTGTTTAAATGCTCGTTTGCATCCTCATCTCGAAATCCATGAAATTGGCAATTCTGCCGAAGCAGCTGAACCATATGATTTTTTAATGCAAAATCGGTTCCCGGAACGGTTGTTGGAACAATCGGTCCTCCTCTACCGATAAGTGACGGACGATAAAAATCCTCCATGGTCCGAAGATCATGGGAATGAGAGGAAGAAAAGAACATAGTGAAGAATTAAACAATTTAAGAAGAGAAAGAGATAAGAATTAAACGCTAGAGAGGATAACGAAGATTTTTTTTCTTTTTCTTTATATATATATATATATATATATATATATATATATACACACTAGCCGCAGGCCCGTCCGTTGGACGGGTTGCTTTAAGAAAATGTTTAGAGATTATTAAATAGATTTAAAAGATAGATAAATTCACATTACAGAATAGATAATCTAAGCTTGTTAAAAATGATGCCATAATTTAGCATAAGGCATAAAAAAGCCTTAGATAAATGTTAAAGCTTATATACACTTGATAAAAATCACAACGAGCAATGTTGACTGTAAAACAAAGGAGCATTGAGTTATAAAAAATTAGATGTATGTTGCATCAAAATAGAGAACATATTTTCACCCTTAATACAAAATATACTAAATAAATTTTCAATGACATTAATATAAAGTTGTTAAATAAGTAACAAAAAATAAAATATTTAAATTTCATAAATTGTAGCATCAAAATAAAAGTTTAACGTTCTTATAAATTTTAAAGTGCAATTTAGGAGATTTCTATAAAGTACTTCTTTGTAGACAACGTTGTCACAACATAATACTTTTAAACCTTTCTTGATGTTTACCCTTGAAAGAGCTACACATAATTCCTTCGTGACGAAGCTTTTATTAGATAGGCGGGTAAATTTTACATTGTTTAAAAACCAATCATGTCCAAGTATTAGATAAGCGAGGACGAAGCTTTGAACATATTTTTTCAAAAGGGTCAATAAGGTGAGCTCAAAAATCCACTACGATGGTATGTAAATTACATGAATAAAAGGACAATCCAAGCTTCGAGAACCGAACATACAAATCATTACAAAATTTGCTACATTGGTCAGTATCAACATTAGTAAAATATCTTTAGTGACCATATTACAAAATAATTAAAAAATAAAATTATATCAGAAGTTATCACTATACCTTGTAGCAAGTTGGACAATTAATAATAAAAGTTGTTAAGGCACATGAAAATCAAACAACTTAAGTATATACAATTACATAGAATGCTATTTATGCAAATAGAATAAGCATCAACCTGCACAAAGTTCAACCATAAATTTAAGTGACAAACTATAGCAAACTCAAATACGTTATCGCTCAAATATTCAAGTTATATATTTAAGCTACATACACCCGGGTAAATGCATTTGGTAAACATCACCTAATAAGTAATTAGAAGCCATATATGATCAATCTCTAAAAGTTTTGAATATTTATCATATGGTCAACAGAACCTCAAGAGATAAACTGAACTTATAGTAGGTCCCATATCAACAAATATATTTGGTAAAACATGGAAATTTGATCAGCTACTTCATCGCCACCACTTGTCTTTTATGTTGGCAAATAGTAGGTCTCATATCAACAAATGCATTTGGTAAGACATCTACTTCTGAAATTGTAATAAATTTTCTCCATTTAATAAATCTTTAATAGTGTTCAAATTGGTAGCTTTGATCCATTTTCCCTTGAACTGCAAAAAAGATGATGAACCATGTCAACCTCATTCGATAGATTAAAGTCGGTATATCAATGCACTTGTCCTATTTACCAATCACCATACGCAATAACACCAGTTTCTAAAAAATATATTTATTTTGCCATTTTGATGTTGTCAAAAATGATCATCTAAGAGAAACCGACTATTTAGTGGTCTAAAGAATAGCACGTATGTGGTGCTTAAAAAATTACGTGATACAATTTCTATATAGAATATGCAAGACCAACGTCCAAATGTGCATGAACCCAAATAAGTAAGTTCAGACAAATTATGTTATAAGGAAAAATACACTTGAATTGATGTCAGAATCAGCAACATCATAAATGGTTTCTTTTTCACTTGCCTGAAATATATGCTAAAATGTCAAAGATCAAAACTTGTTTCACTTGAAAGATCAACTTGAATAGCTAGATAATTATAGAAAATACTAACAACTAAAATATTCACTAATAACAAAAAGTATAATATACGCATCTCTTTAGATACAATAGAGGCATCAACTTCAACGAATACATACAATCTTTATTAACTTGGGTATTTGTTATTCCAAATGGTTCATGGCTTATCTGGTTATAAGCGTTGGGAAAATTTACCTTCTACTTTTGGTGCTGGTCATCTATATCTTCCTCTCGGTCATCCGTATTTTCATCCGTATGAAGTAGCTCATATGTTTTCTTACTGCAATATCAATCTCATCATTTCCCATAGACTGGAACTGTTTTCAAGAAATATCTGAACTTTCGCACACAAGTCCTGATCAACGAAGTTAAAGCAAACAGATAAACGAACAGTGAACTCTAAGTTATATTCCTATATAGCTACTGGTTTCAACCCAACTACCATTAATAGACTTCAAGTTAATTACTTGTTTTGAAATAATCTTCTTACATACTATTCAGAATAGAATTACACTTAAATCAGAATTATGAGAAGTCCTAAATTACGTCTACAACCCAGGTATAGCCCACTAAGGTTTAGTCACATTAAACATAATATCAACGGGTGACATTTTTATCAAACTGCAACTTCTCACAAAGATTCTAAGAAAACGTTGCTTTACTATCTTGCAATTGGGATATTAAGAATCCTGACCATGAAACTATGTACCTTATCATTGGTTTTTTGGTCTTACATATACATGATCGCAAGGATTGAGCGTAGTGATACTAATTCGACCACAAAGTTGCAGAATTACATATAATATATATATGACAATGTCTGCAATAAGTCATAAGAATTTTGATGCACTATACTTAAGAGTTAAGACAATAACAGTGTTTATAGCAACATTACACATATTGATTACCTTAGATGGGAGACATTTCATATTGCATCCGTCAACTTTTGGAAGCTGGAACCCGCAATAAATAAGCATTTTCACAAAAATAGAAGTTCAGTTTAACTGATATATGGTAGCCAAAAAAGTTTGATTTTATACCTTGTCTTTCTCTATACGACCACCTGATAATGCATCAGCGATATATGCTCTGTAGAAAAACTTTAGGTCATCCATCTTCCTATCACCATCGTAGTCGCCGCCTACAAAATATATAAAATTAGTCCCCTGAAGGTGAAGAGAAGTGCATTGCCTTACACTTGATCTTTCTAAATATGTCTAATATCTATACATCCATTTCATTACACATTAAATGACAAAATCACGACACTTACATATCTCCAAACTAATGGCCGACCACACTCACATGCTACCAAATTCCAACACCACTACCACCCTCATCTTTTCCTTTTATATGGCACAATTTCATGTAATCAGACATAAATCATTTCACTTGCTTCTTTAATTCCTAAGGCGTATGTTTAGTGTTGTACCTGTCCTTTCTTTCTAATTGATAGTCTTGACTCTTGAGGTGTTTGAATTTGCCTGCTGAAACAAACCTATATCACCGCTATTCCCCGCTGATTTACCTCATCATCTGTTTGAACACACATGTCTGTTAGAGATACTCCCCCTAATCATGCACCAAATTACTTATAACTAAAAAACAAATCATGCAGCCAAAAGTGACAATGCATCCATTTTATCATCAATTATACTTAAGACTATAATAAAAGAGCATAATCTCATGGCAAACAGATTACACCATCATAAATTTCACTATGCACATTGCTTTTAGTATTCCGCTAACATCTTGTGTAAGACTATAAACTAATACAATAAACCATTTTCAACATGACGTCAAATGTTTATGTATACAAATTACAGCACATGCATAACACAAAGATAATAAAAAACAGTTAATTCTATAGTATCCGAGTTACAAAACATGTACGGTAGCGGCTGTTTCTAACGCATCTTTTGGCTCACAGCAACATTACTTTCAAAAACTTAACGATTCAATCGAAAGGGCTCTACGGCAACTGATCATAGGCAAAAGAATCTTATAAGCTAAAAGCCTCATTTCTAATAAGAATACAATCATGAAGACAAGTATATACCATCAAACAAATTATATCAACATATACTAAAAATGCCATCAATGAAATTGACAAAAACAAATCCAACTATATAAAGAAGAAATGTACAGCAAGGACCCGAAATACTTACTTCACTATACTCATGTCCATCATAACTTCCTCAATAAGTGATGGGAAAAAGATAAACTTCAGAGAAATTACCATATCACCGACCCCTTTTTTTCTAAATCGTGCAATCCTTTCACATCTGCATAAAGATTCATGAAATCACATATTTGTTCGTCTTTGTAATTATACTTGACATATATGAAATCACATTTGCAGATACATCGTAAATTCATAACTCACAAAAATTATAAAGATAAAAATTTACCTGAAATTGAAATCGGTCATATGTATTCCAACACTTTCATGGGTTTCTTTTGAAGGCCACATATCATACTGATCCGGAGTTTCTTCGTTCATTTTTTTGGTTCCTGATTCATTTGATGGATTTGTGTGGGGTAATGATGAATTTAATTGGGTAATTGAACGTGTATAATTATGATCCAGGTATTTTTTTTTTCTAATTGTGTTTGGTTTTTTGATTCATTGAATCGGGTAATTTGCATATGATTCAATTAGTTTATTATGAATCTGAGATCGATTTCATGAATATTCTTTAGATTTTGATTTTTTAAAGTGATTTGATGAATATATTTTAGGTTATGAATTTGGTGGATCGAAGAGAAAAAAGAGACGGTTGATTTGTTAGGGAGAATATAATGAATGGGTTGTTATGTTTTGAGATTCAAAAAAAAGTCAAAGATGAAAAATCCTGCATGGCAGTCAAAATGAATTATGTGGCATTTTGCTGAATTTTGAATGGAAGACCATTCTCTCTCTATCATTCATATATATAGGTTTTAGATTAGATTAGATTAGATATATAAGAGCATTCTTCAAGACAACAAAAATTATATGACTACAAATTTGAAATTAACTTGGTCACTTTGGTGACTAACAAATTAACCTCACTTAATGTCATGTAATAAATAAATAGCATTAAAAAACATAAATTCTATGACTACAAATTTGAAATTAACTTGGCAACTTTGGTTACTAACAAATTAATCTCACTTAATGTCATATACTACATCCGTCCCACATTAAGTGTCCGGCTTGACTTTTTCAAGTCTTTTTTCTTCATCTTTGACCATAATTATCTCTTGTTATGTTATATGTTACTTGATGTAAAATATATGAATTGATAGAGTTTTTAATGTATCATTCATTGGTATAATTTTCATTAAGTATTACATAACACATATAAATATTTATGGTCAAACTTGATAAAAAAAGACCGCAAAGATTCTATTATGGACACTTAATATGGGAGAGAGGGAGTAACTAATAAATAGCTTTAAGACAACATAAATTATATGACTACAAATTAGAAATTAACTTGCCACTTTAGTGACTAACAAATTAATCTCACTTAATGTCATATATAATAAATAAATGACTTTAATGGTAATCAATGAAGATTTAAAACATACGGATGTTACAAATTATAAACCTACAAATTTAGTAACATCAAACTTTCTTAAATATTGACATAATCATAATACATAATTCTTTTAAATACATGAAACGGTTACATATTTCAAATTATGTAACATTAAATTATTAGAAGTTATAAATAAATGACAACTTTAAAAGCCATCAATTGAGATTTAAAACATAAAGATGTTACAAAAGTAATTAAGTGGTTATGATTCTCAATTAATTACTATATTCCACATTCACGGACAAATCCACTGTTGTTTTGACAGTGGATCTACAGTGCTATAGTAACGGGCTCCCATTTTGGGCCAGCCCGGTTTTGATTTTTTTTTAATTTTTTTTTTTTTTTAATTTGTATGCTCAAAGTAGGAGGGGAAAAAAATATTACAAAAGTTTCGATTTATTCAGATAAAAAAATACCCGCGGAAACATCTTCGATACCTAATAACTTTAAAATAATCGATATGGTCACAAACGTACAACCCATTATATTAAAAAAAAAAAAATATAGCAAAAAAAAAACAACACTTTAAACATGAGGCCCAACACATAAGCCATATAAAAAATTATTACCAATATACACATTTGTCGACAAACTAGCCTAAAATTCGCATAAAATGTGGCCCAAAATCTGGCCCAAAGTAAAAAAAAAAAAA
>BQNB010001725.1:18247-134779 GCA_026074375.1 Tanacetum coccineum
TTTTAAAACAATTTTCGATAGCGGAAGCGATAAACATCATAAGTGGTAGCATTCGTTAAATGAACAAATAGAAAATTAATAGCTAGCCATGAAGCAGATTTACACATAAACAATTTATTCACAAAAGTCAAGGATGATAACTTTAGAATTTCGAGTTGTATATGTTCAAGCTCCGAGATTAGTTTAACATACAAATATTATACATTTCATGAACATGCACTATATAGGAATCACACAATTATATGGCATAAATATTTGCTACTACGTATATGCTAACAGAATATTAACAAAAAACAAAACGCTTTGGCTATTTCAATATACGGATTATTATATATTCAAAGACGATCGCCCTAGATACCACATGTAAGCATTTATATGTGCAGACATTAGCATCAAATATTCATGATGAACACATTAATCTATTATGCCACAAGATCTTAGAATACGATAATAATCACATATATATAAGATGAGAGAGTACAACGTACCGAAGCCGTAACGGATGTTGACATGATATGAAGAACACTTTAAGCATAAACTAGTTTCTCTCCCTTGACCCACTTAAGTGTAAAGAGCTTGATGGATAGCTACAATAATTCTACTTGTGTGTGTTTTAGGGTAGGGGAATGACTAGTTTATAGATGACTTTTTGGTTAGCATGTCCATCAATGCTAACATATGTAACAGTCAAGATATAATGTACCATTAATTTTTTTTTTATCATGATTTGACTAATTTTGGTTACATCATTAATACACGTTAATGTATATTTATCATGATTTGACTAAGTTTGTTTACATCATTAATACACATTAATGTATATGTAATCGACAATTCAATATGGGATAAATACGACATTAATAACATGTCACAATATTACATCTCCAACCAATGAGATTGGGAAAACAACAACTCTAAGTTTATCCCGATTTACATTGGGTAAATCAATTGGGCACACAATTTTTAGAAAGTATTCGATATGCTCGAACGCGTCTTCCCCATTAGTACCACTAAAGGCATTTTTGTGTAAATCATCAAAGAATTTTCCTTTTAGCTCATAAGCGTTCTTTCCATTAACCGTAATGCTTGTAGTCCCCGAATAATAATTTGCTTGGTCATTAGTTGCAAATTCTTTCATGGTTGATTTCATCTCGTTATCTACCATTACTTTCTTCAATCTGCTAGCTCTGATAATTATGACATGAGGCAAAGGAAAAAATATCAGCATGATTTGCTCTGAAGAAAGATAAAAAAATTAAGTACGAAAATCAAATACGAAATTTAAGGCTTCTGTTTCAGATGATCGATGTGCCGTATTAATCAGTTGAGAGAATACGCTGTATTGGACAAACATTTGATACGCCGTATCCAATGAAAGTGGATACGTCGTATCAGTTTATCGACCAAAACAGTGTATTATGAAAAACAATTAATTACACAAACAATTAAACACACAAATATACAAGCAAATATACAGAATATACAAAATTATACACTAATCTAAATTACACTAATCCTAAGGGTTAGATCTAATCTAATCTAATGTTAAAACCAAAATATTAAATAAAAATCAAGATTAATTCTCACTCCCTAGCAACGGTGCCAAAAACTTGATGTGTCGTTGTGTGGTTGTAAATTATGATTCAAGTTTTAAATTTATATTTTGCCGACTTAACCAAAAACAACACTTTAACGGGCAGTGTACCTAGTCGGTGGGAGTTTCGTAGTAAGTAGGGTGTCGATCACTAAGAGCGAGGACCACTTTCAATTTATTAATACTTTGGTTTTTCTAATATAAGTTAGTCTAACCTATGCTAAACCTATGTTAATCCTAAATCTAATGGATAATGGATGTTTTTAGCCTGAGAGACTGGCACAGGTTTTGTGGTGACTAAAACCAATTCAAGACACTAAAACACACGCAAGAAAATTAACAGAAGATAAAAGAGCGGTCTAGCCAAATATAAGAAAATTGTATTAACCATTATTAATCCAATCAGAAGGTTGGTTTGTTTATTTAGTGCAATGATTACTTATCTCGAGGCGGCATATCATTCTTAAGACTTAGGTGTTACTTCTTCCTAAGACCTAGACATGTAGAATTCTGTCACAATTAAACGTATCCGCATAAAGCATCTTTTTTTACTGATTATAATCTATCTTAGGGATTAAAGCAATGGTGATCTTGTTAAACCCTAGCTCATAGAGACTTTACTAACTTACTTTTTACGGTATTTTATATAAGTGGTAGATTACAATCCATACTAAGCCAAGGGAATCGGAACGTTATTGGTTAGATTCTTTCTAGGTCACCTACTAGTCTAACTTGTTTACTAAACCAAATGCACTATCTGATATCTAGTCAAGCTACATGTGATATCCTTAGACACGGATTTAGCAGGATTTTATTTGTGATCTTATTAATTCTACCTATATAAATTACAATATGAGAACTATCCGATATCTAGTTAAGCTACAGGCGATATTTTTAGATATAGATCGAACGCATATTAAAGCACATAAACGAGTATTATATGATAAACATAATCAATAACCAACGATAAATTAAGCAATCTAGATAAACAAACCAAACATTAAGATATTCATAATAATGGTTAATACCCGAAGGTATTGTGACAACCATGACTTGATCAGGTTAGTCAAACCGTTAGTGTTGACTTATGTGTCTGTTGCAATGTATGGATTATGTGATTCTATGTGTTTATGTGTGTATTGTGGTTATGTGGTATTGGAAATCTATTTTATTGGTAGTGATCATTCTCAATGAAGTATTTTGGGATTGTTGTTGGTGAGTTTTATAAGTTCGTTCATCTTATTTGTTTGAGAATGTGTCACTTAGAAAATGTTTATTGTAGATTTTTAGTGTTTTGTGATTAATGTGTAAGTAATTATACGTATATGCATTTTTATTAGTAATTTAAGATAAGTTTTGACCCTAGAAGAGTAGTGCTTGTTCAGTGAATACTTTATAAAATTGTTTCTATTCTTTGGAGTTAGGAGATGTTGGAAGAAATACTCCATGAATAGTTTGATTTTAGAAGGTAGTAAATTGCGTTTATGCAAAAAGGTATAGTCAAATTAATTAAGGTTTTTATAAAAATTTAAGGAAATACAAATAAATATGTAATTAATAATTAAATAAAAATAAATAAACAAAAGGCCAATCGGCCGGTTTTGATAAAGAAGAAAAAAAAGAAATCCTAGTTATAATCTAAAACCTAATTAGACTTAAACTAAAACACATCTAGGGAGTTTATAAATACAAGATTAATATTCTCCTAAAATTTCCCGAGTGTGCCAATCGGCCGAAAACCCTAACCCCCCATTCCCTTGAGTTCGACCGGCCATAGAGAAGAGGAAGAGAGAAGACGATTTTTTTTTAGGGTTTTACTATTAAGGTACGATCCAATCTTTTTAATTTTAGTTTGTTTATAATTCTAGTAATCAAAACATGATGGATTAGAGTTATAAATTAGGATTTATAAATTAGGGTTCTTATGTTCCTTGAAGTTTATGATGTATAGGTCATATAATTGTTTACATGATTGGGATCGTCGGTTAGGGTTTAATCTTTGAGGATAGTCGTTTTAATTCACTGCAGAAATTTAGTCAGACTTGTAGAGGTCATAACTCGGTCATAAAAGATCAAATAAATAATTTACAACATACTGGAGATAACCTCAGAGAGTCTACTTTCCAGAAAAGTTGGCCTCATGAGTTTTTATGGTCGGGAAGTGGGTCAAATGGTCATTACAAAATCAGTGTGTAAAACAGTGACGAATTTCAGTTTTGGTTTTTATTTTTCTAAAAATACTTAGACATTGAGTTAGAGGCTCTAAGTCACGTGGAAGTTAGTTCATATATTGTGTGTGTTCTCTGAATTTTGGCTAAGGTCATAGTGAGGTCTAAGTTGGTTAACCAATGTCATACTTTTAGAAGGTCAGATTCTGGACGAATTCTAGACACTTTGGATTAATGAATTTCTAAGGGGTATTTGTAAAAGGGTAATGGCTTTGGGAGAGCTATGAGAGGTTCATAGGACATATATGTAGCATGATGAATTTTGGTTTGAATTGTGGGAGTGTTTAAGTAGTGCATTTAGGGCGTGCAAGTGAGAGTGAAATTCTGCTTAAAACCAAAAAGTTTAAAGAGTAGCATTAAGTATAAATGGCACATGTAAGAGTGTGTAAAGGTTTTAAATAAGAATAGGACTATGGTAGATAGCTTAGGTATCCATCATAGTTGAGGTTACATCATATTGGGTTGAATGCCTAATTGATGGTAGTTTATAATGAGTTTAATTGTTTAGATTGTTCGTGAAGTTTTGCGAAGTTTTGTTGGATCCTTTTTGGAAGCAAAGCATCAGGTGAGTTTCATAGTCCCTCTTTTTAATGTTTTTACATTGGGATGGAAGTGATGCAAAGATGTTTTGAATGTGTTTAATCGCTGCGATTATTTGGTTTTACTTGAGGCATGAACGTTTATGTGGTTATTATATGCGGTATGCTTAATGTTGTTATGATTTCTGTATGATTCCGGTTGGAGGGTAGTGACTCTACTCATTCCAAATCTAACTGGAGGGTTGAAATAATACTCCATTATGTGTGATTCCGATCGGAGGGTAATGGATTACCACAGGTTTTTTATGTAGATCGTGGGCACGTTCTGTCCCGTTATGATCGATTGTGAATTGTTTGATAGTCTATGTGATAACTAGCTTAAATTGTTTTGCCATGATATGTTATGATAATCGTAGCAAAATTATTTTAATTAAAGGTTTATTTGGTGTCCTAAACCTATGACTCTCACCAACCATTGTGTTGATGTATTTTAGCATCATTTTCAGGTGAGCATCATGAGGTTAGGCGAAGTGGCTAGAAAGAGACTGCTAGGGTTGCATGGGAGTTCGCTCCTTTATTAGTTATGTTTGAATGAACCCTTGTTGGATGTTTTGATTTTATTAGGATCGTGGATTTATTTTTTTCCTTGTATTGGTGAGACTCCTCTCATTAATACGGGATGATGTTTTGTTTGAATTATCGATATCGTCATGACACATTGTGCCCCATGACTCATTTATGCATTTTAGTGTTTCTCTATTTTCGACACCATTGTGTTGTGATGATATCCATGACGTTACGCCTCGTGTTTCCGCCTTGGCGGGGTGTGACAGATTGGTATCAGAGCCTCAGGTTATAGAGAACTAGGTGGTTGAGCCTAGACTATAGCTTAAGGGTCCCTCATATAGATGCATTTAGGGCTTATGTGTAAGTATATACTAATTATGCTTATTTTCCCAAAGTTTCATAAAGTACCTCATACTATATACTATATATATAAGTTGAGTTTTTCTTTGTTATTTTGAGATCCGTGTCCTGATATAGTCTATGTTTTGTGATCTATTATAGTATGTCTCCTCCTATCCGTAGAAAATATCGTGCTTCAGTGGCTTTTGCAACTGGGTGTAGGAGGATTAACAAAAGCAGACGGTGTAACCGCAAGATTCGAGTTCCCATTGCTATGTGGCCGTGTAGAGTTGAAGAAAAGATGACGTTGAAGGAGGTTGACGGAAAAACAATCCAGGAGTTTGAAACGAAGATAATTGCCAAGGATGGCACTATCACCAGAGTTCCGGGAACATTTCAAGATTACGAAACGTCAGAAGAAGAGTCAGTGGAACGACCAAGGAAACGCGACCTGTACGGATTTGTGGATCATCCACAACTTCAGCAAAGGAGTCACAGGAATGAGTTTGCACCACGTCGACTATCCCAGCCCACAAGTGAGCGGAAGGAATTAGCATGCCAAAGCGATTTAAAAGCGTTCTTCCTTTTTGGGCAATGTTCCTTGGATCAAGCCCGCCTTATACCCTCCTTATAGTTTGTAATTCAAAGGTGAGCTGATTATAACGATTAACAACACGATTTGTTTTGTTGGTTTTTCAATTTTTTTGGTACTTTCAATACTTTAGGAAAAGTATTGTTGGTATTTTTTTTTTAATTTTTAATAATAAGAAAATATTCACAAATGGAAGATGATAACTTCACGAGGAAGGGTCTTCAAAAACTAATCTTCAAACGAAACACGATAATCGTCTCACTCCCCGGCAGCGGCGCCAAAATGATGTCGATAAATTTAAACCCTTTGTATATAATAAATATATAAATATAATAAGAGTTAAAAATATCAATGATAAGAATTCCAAAAGATTTTAAAAGATATTACTTTTGACCAAAGTAAAATCTAAAATCTCTCGGGTCGTTTCCCAACGCGTGGTTGAATGATTTTAAAGTTTTTGGGTTTGGATTCTAATTCTACTGATAATAAGCAAAGAAAAGTAGAGAAAACCTAAAAATGAAAGCAACTAAAGCTTAAAACCTAAAAACGAGAACGGGAATCAAAACCCGTTCTTTAAAAACTAAAATTCTACAAATTTAACCCTACGAGTGCAAAATTAATTTTTCTAGTTGCTAAATAATAAAAGAAAATTTTAATATATATATATATTTGGTTTTTTAATAATTTTTTATGAATTAAAAACTATTTTAAAAAGAAAAATTAATTAAAAATACTAAATGAAATGGGAAAAATCTAAAAAATTAAGGAAAAGTTCTTTGGACAGTTCTGATTCTATGAAAAATAAAATGGCTTTAGTGGCTTATTGAAATAAGCCAGAAATAAGTCGAAATGGGCTTATAAGCTAAAAAGGGTAAAAAGGTATAAGAAATAAATGGGGAGAAGTTAGACCAGATGGCCCTACTGGTGCTAATTTGTGCGTGTGTATGGTGGGACGCGTGTGTGCAAAGGGGGAGGTCATGGGTTCGACCCCCATGCCTTCCCTTTTTGAAAAGTCATCATTTTTTTTTCTTTTTTTTAAAACTTATAAAATAAGCAACTGAGACAAACTTTTAAAAAGCAACATTTTATCAAATTTAGAAATAAGTACAGAAATAAGCAATTTAATTGACAGACTTGGACCATTTTTTTTAACTAAGTGCTAAAAGCTAAAAATGTGGCTTCTAAAAACTTAATAAGCTAAAGTAAAAATAAAATAAGCTAAAACAGATATCAACCTACACCTAATAAGCACTTATGAACTAAATTAAGCAGAGATAACAATAAGCAAAGCACAGAAAAGGCAAATAAGCACTTTAGCCAAAAACAGTTATCAAAACAGCTTGAGGGGGCACTTTTAAGCTTAATTTTAAGCTCCTAAATGGATCATTATGGCTAAGTGGCTTATATGCCCTTAAAGCTTGTCCTAAGAGCTACAATAATCAGCAATCAATAAGGAGTTTGAAACACTTATAAGCCAAGAAAAAGGCTTAATAAAAAGGCTGCTCACACAATATTCACTTTTGGTTTTCATTCAAAGACAACAGCTAATATGCCATCCTACAAACAAGCTACAAATAAGCCTAAACAATAAAGTAATCTAAAACAGATTGAAAAAAAAAAAAAAAAAAGAATAAAAGAAAAAAAAAAATTAACACCTAATGAGCTTATGCTCTTAAATTCAGATCCTAAAAACACTTTTAACTAACCTAAATTTGAATTTGAAAAAGGACTTTTAAAACTAAAAAATGACTTAAAGACTGACATATTTTGACTAAAACAAAGGTAAACTAAATGGACACTTAACTACTGCATTCTAACACAAAAAACAATTCTTAAAAGCAGTTGTAAAAGTCTTAATCAAATTAGTAATGTGAGACTGCTTTTGAACCACGGATGTAAACACCCTTTTAGAAAAATCCTTAAAACAAGCTTTAAGACAGTTTAACTCTTGAAAACATGCTTAAAATCTCTTAAAGAAAGTTTGTAAAAACTGGCCAAGTGACCCAAACCCTTTTTAAATTTTGTTTGACCCACTTTGACTGTTAACCCAAACACCCCTTTAAGTATTATGAATCCTTTTTTAAACTGATTTACAAATAATTTAGCACAGAGCTTAAGGACAGATTAATCATACATGGCCACTAAGCAAGATTAAGCAAAATACAACCACAGATAAGCACATATAATACGAAAACAAAGATTATGCAGATAAAAGCTAAAAAAGGCAGTTTTAAAGAAAAACTTAAACTAAGGACATATAAGCAATAATAAAAAACAAATAAGCATAAAGAACATAAAGTTAAAGCAAATAAAATAGCAATAAAAGACCGTAAATAAGCAATGCTACATTAAAAACACGCTAAAAAAGGAAAATGAGAACTACACAAGACCCTTTGCTCAAAAAACAGATTGCTTAAGCTTACAAGAAGCTGATCTACAAGCTCTAGCTTGTAAAAGACAAGCTAGTATGGTCTATAAGCTCTTCCAAGGCTAGCTTATCATCCATACCGCTGAGTAATTTAGGGATGACTTTTTGGTATTTTATTTGGTTGTTTTAAGACAGAATTTGAAAACAAATTTAAATAAGCTTTGAATGACTCAAATGCTTATATAAACTTAAAAACAGTATTTAAATACAATATTAAAGAAAAACTTGAAATTTCATTAACTTAAGAGAAATTACAATGCAATAATTTAAATGACAGTAAATTAAATGACAAGTATTTAAAATGGTCTAAATTTTTGTTACAAACAAGATATTACTAACAAAATTCGACAAAAAACTATAAGCTACAAGGGTCCTATATTTATACTAAAAATCTAAGTCTTCAATTCTTCTTGTGTGCTTTTTTACTGAGAGAGTTCAGCTGCTGTGTTTGTTGTGAGTAGAATCCAAAGCAAATCTCAGCCATCAATATTTCTTTGTGCCCAAGTCATATGATCATAACCCTTCCTTTCCTTGTCTTTTTCATGGACTAATGGCATTTTCTTGGATGCAGGTATATAAATGGCGTTAGTTAGTGGTGGGAGTGAGTGAGAAGAGAAATTTTTGTCTGGGGTTACAAGTTTTGAGGTGAAAATGACACATGAACAGTGCCAAAACTTGGCTGGGAAAAGGTTTGTTTATATTTGTTTTGTGCAGGGTAAAAGTTTTGTAGATTGGCACATTTGGTCCTTCTGTTTGTATTGTTTGTTTTTACAACGATGGTCCTTTGTGGTGTGTAAGTTTTGTGTTTGGCAAGATTGGTCCTTAGAGGGTGTGTTGAGTTTTGCACCCACAGTCCTTAAAGGACTTAAACAGAGTTAAGTATAAAAGGGATTAGGGCTTAACGAAAGTTAAAGTGTATTGAGGCCAATTTGATAATAAAAAGTTGGTTTTGGCCGAATTTTTATTTTAAAATGGATTTGGACCCATTTGTTCTTCATATGAAGGCTTGAATACGGGCTGCCCGTCCCATATAAATGGTGTACGGGTGGCCCATAAGTAATTCTTCTATTTGTTGCTTCGGTTTGACTTGAATTCTTATGGGTTTAGACTTTGACTTTTCATTTTGACTTGATTTTGACTTATATCTTTTTCACGCTCATCCATCCGTGCTCTTTGTCGTTTTTGGCTTCGTTTTTCGTCCTTTTCTTTGATATCCGTTTCCTGCACAATATAAGTGAAAACATACACATACAATGTATTTTTGGTATGTTTTTGGTCATTTAAGTCCGGTTTTAATGGAAAATGGTATGTGTAATTAAGAATATACCAAACAACCATAACCCAACAACAACTATAACCCACAACCATCATTTAACCAGAACTACATGCAACAACCAATGCCAAATCCCGAAGACATTACAGATCCCACAACTGCTATGAACATGGCACTTGTTCTAATATCTAAGGCATTCAAACTAAACTACTCAACACCAACCAACAACAACCAGAAAATTTAATCAAACCCACGCAACAGGCAGATTGCACAACCGAGTATGAACATGGGTCAAGACAGACAGATGCAGATGGTTAGAGGCAATGATGGGAATCAGTTTAAACAGTATAATGGCAAAATGTTAGGAATCAGAATGGGTATAATGTATTACAGAATGTCAAGAATCAGGTTGTTCATAATGCATTTCAGAATTCGAGAGTTCAGAATGTTGGAAATCAGAATAGGCTTATTGTTGTTCAGGGGATTGCTAATCAGAATTCGAATAGGAATGGTAATGTTGTAGCAGCACGGGCTGAGGGTAATGCAAATGGAATAATGGTAATCAGATAAGGTGTTACAACTGCAAAGGATTAGGTCATCTTTCTAGGAACTACACAGCAGAACAAGAAGAAGTGATGTTGCTTATCTTCAGACTCAGTTGCTGATTGCTCAAAAAGAAGAAGCAGGAATCCAACTCCAAGCTAAAGAGTTTGATCTGATGGCTGCTATAGTGGATCTTGATGAGATTGAGGAATTCAATGAAAACTGAATTTTGATGGCTAATTTGCAGCAAGCATCGACATCGAGTACTCGGACTGACAAAGCTCCTGTATATGACTCAGACGGATCAACTGAGTACACGATTATGAAAATTTCTATAATAATGAGATATTTAATATGTTTACTCAAGAGGAGCAGTATACTGAGCTACTCGAACCCATTCTTGAACCACACCAAGTACAACAGAATTGCAATTAATTTTAATTCTGAGGTTCTAAAGTGGGGAACAAGATGGGGTGAAAAGTAAAAACAACATCTTTTGCAACTGAGTTGAGGAACACGTGCTTATTTGAATCAATTATATAATAATTAGTAGATTGAAGTTGAGAAAGTCAACACGGTCAATCGCAAGTTGAGAGAAACTAATGCTGATTTGACCACTACGCTTGCTAGATATAAAAATCAAGAATTTTTTTTTGAAATTAGTCAAGAAAAATATGACAAACTTGAAAGGTGTTATCAAAAGTCTGTTTATCAAAAGCAATGTCTTACTAAAAGGATAAATGCACTTCACTTATTTTCCGGTAAACAAATAACGACTTTGAATGAGGAAATTGCAAATTTAAATAACCATCTTTCAAAAGAAAAGTCAACTGTTTCTTATCTTTAAGAAGAAAAGAAAAAGATGAAGTCTGATTTCAAAATTCGAGAAGATGAGCTTCTTGATAAACAAATTCAACTTGAGAATAAAATAAAGGAATTAGATAATATTTTGGTAAAAACGGGTCAATCGATTCAAATGATGCACATGCTTTCACCTAAGCCAGACAAGTTTTACAACACCGAACAGAAAATGGCTTTGGGTATCAAAATCCTTTTTATCTCAAGCAAGGTCAGTAGAAACAACAGAGTTCGTATAATAGCAAAGTTCTATTAGAAAAGCACGATCCTCCTGTTGTGTATGATTCAGAGGAGACACTACAACTTGCTCAAGAGAGTCGCTTAAAAATGAAACAATTGAACAAAGAAATAAAAACCGGTAAATTATACAAAGATTAATCATCTTTCGGGGGTTTTGTTTCTGTCAACGGCAATTCACATGAAGAGTTGTATTCTTTCAAATACTTCCAAAATGGCCAATGTTTCTAAATCAATTTCAATACCAAATGAAGAGTTTTCAGATGATACTACCCAAGTTGTTGCAGTGGGGGGGGCAAAAATTTCTAATGAGTAATAAAGACATTGTGACTCCTTCAACGTGTTGTTAAACAAAAAATGACTTTAGATATACATAATTGGTCATCTTTTGTTCACCAGGAGATTCACAAAATTGTAAAAGGTGAAATTTTCCCTATCGTTAACCAAGTTGATACTAGAGTGCAAAATTTTGAAATATAATTTTTGAAAGAAGCAGCCAAATTTGTTCGAGATTTTAGATCTCTTGCAAAAAAAGCTAATGAATCTCTTGCTAAGCACAAGGCTCTAGAATTTGAAATCGAGTGTCTCTTGATAGCAGTTGTCAGTCAAGATATTATGTCTATTGTGCAAAATCCAACTGTTGTTGAAACATCTGATCTCCAGACTGAGCTTGAACGTACGAAAGAACGATTTGAAAACTGTATCATTAAAAAGGAGAATGAATATGCTAAACTTTGGAATGATTGGTACAGAAAATGTGAAGAATGCAAATACGACAAAATTTCGTACGATAAAGCTTATAATGACATGCAACAAAAGATCGAATGGTTGCAAGCTCAGTTGGGAGATCTCAAGGGTAAATGTAAGGATACTCCATGTGTATCAGATACCCTTGATTCTTTATCTCAGAAAATAGAGAATGAGAACATCGAGTTAGAGTTTTAGGTTTTAAATTATGCTAAAGAAAATGCTCATCTTAAGACCACATACAAGAACCTGTTTGACTCTATCAATGTGACACGGGCTCAAACCAAAACAATAATTGACTCTTTGCAAACCAAATTACATGACACGATCTATGAAAATGCTAAGCTAGAGCCTAGTTATTTGATAAGGTTTCTGAACAAAAGGACATAACCAAGCTACGAGTGTGAATACTGAGTTTGTAAATTAATCAACCGAGAGGAAACCGTCTTTGCAATCTTTAAGAAACAATTTTTTTGAGAGACAACCAAATGCATTTCAATCTAAACGTCAAAAATTTTCAAAAATTCGGATTCCTCCAAAGGTTGTTGAGACAAATGATTTGTCAAACCCAATCACTTCAAACTCGATACCTACCCCCACTGAATTACATGTTGTGAAAAATGATGAAGTGATTGCCCCTGGAATGTTAGGAATGATCCCCCGTAAGAACTTCTAGGAAACAAATTTGTGCCTCTCAACAATGTTAGAGCAAGCGTTAGGATAAATTCGATCACTGTTTCACAACCTCATGTCATCTCTCATAAACTAATTCAAATGGTATTTCTTCTACAGACATAGAAAGCACTGCTAAGACCAGAAGACCACAGCCTAGGAGCAATACAAATCATGATAAATTGCCATCTGTGTTTAAAAGTAGTTGCAGCAAGAATAAATAAGTTGAAGTATAAGAACACCCTAGGAATTTACTGCTTTCTAAGAAACAGAAACATATGTCATCTGAATGTAATAACGTTAAGCTTGCTATTCAAAATGATAAATCTGAAGTTGTTTGTGCTATGTGTAAGCAATGTTTAATTACTGCTACTCATGATGTCTGTGTGCTTAATTATGTGAATGGCATGAATTCTCATGATAAGAAACAAAAGGCAAATGTTTCAAAAATTGCAAATCAAAAGAAACATAAGAAATAGGTTAAGAAACCTAAGAAGGTAGGGTCCACAAAAAGACATGCACACCCTAAGCCTACAGTATAACCTAGATCTTGCCTTAGGTGGTCACCAACTGAAGAATTTTTGACCTTAAAGGAAAAAACGCATCCTAAATCAAGAGACCAATCTAACTGTCTCTAACGTGATAAAGCCTTCTCATAAATTTTGTCTGGAAGTTTTTGGGAACTGTCCGCTTTGGAAATGATCATGTTTCTGCAATTCTGGGTTATGGTGATCTTCAATGGGGAAATATATTTATCACCAGAGTTTATTTCATTGAGGGCTTAGGGCACAACCTGTTCATGGTTGGGCAGTTTGGTGATTCAGATTTAGAGGTCGCCTTTAGAAGAAACACCTATTTCGTCAAGAATCTTGACGGAGTTGATTTGTTAAAAGGAAATCGCACCATCAATCTCCATGATATGGACTCTGCATCTCCAATTTGCTTCATGGCTCATGCCACTTCTACCAAGTCATGGTTATGGCATCAACGTTTATCCCACCTCAACTTTGACATCATAAATGACCTTGCCAGAAACGATCTTGTCATCGGTCTTCCAAAATTCAAATATCATAAAGAACATATTTGTCCCTCATGTGAGCAAAGAAAAAGCAAAAAGGGCATCTCACCCACCCAAACCTATTCCAAATTCTAAGCAGAGGTTACACCTTCTTCATATAGATTTGTATGGTCTAATGAGAATCGAAAGCATAAATAGGAAGTGGTATGTTCTGTATTGATGGATGATTACTTCTTGTTTACACATGGGTACCACTTCTCAGAGCAAAGATGAAGCCACCAGAAGTAATTAAAACCATCTAAAGAAAATTACTTGCCTCTTTCAGCATCCCAATCATTATGATAGAATCTCCAACGGCATAGAATTCAAGAATCAAGTGCTTCAAGAATACTTTAATAGTGTTGGCATCTCTCACCAAGCACCTTCTGTCAAAACACCTCAACAAAATAGAGTAGTGGAAAGCAGAAACCACACGCTAGTAGAGGCTGCTAGAACGATATTGATTTTTTCTTGTGCACCATTATTCTTATGGGCTGAAGCAATTGCTACTACGTGCTACACTCAAAACCGCTCCACCATTCACCATTGATTTGACAAAACACCATACGAGCTCATTAACGACAAAAAACTAGATATCTCCTTCCTACATGTATTCGATGCTCTCTGTTATCCTAAGAATGACCGTAAAGATATTGGGAAGCTTGATGCAAAAGGTGATATTGGCTTCTTCATTGGTTACTCTGCTAATTCCTGTGCTTACAGAGTCTACAACCGAAGGACAAAGAAAATCATAGAGACAATGAATGTGACATTTGATGAGCTTTCAGCTTTGGCTTTTGAACAAAGCAGTTTAAAACCCGGGCTTCAAAGCATGACTTCTAGAAAAATCAGTGTAGGACTCGATCTTACTTATGCTCCGTCAAAAATAACAACTCAACAACCAACTGAACGTAAATTGGATTCATTGTTTGAAGCTATGTATGATGATTATATTGGTGGTCACCCGTCACATTCTCTAAGAACTGTTCCCGTTGCTCAAGCACATCAAGTTCTTCAGACTCCAACTACATCAACAACAATAGCAGACACCGCAATGACACCAACAAATTCATCCTCTCAAGCTACAAATTTTCTAAACACTTCACAGGATGTTGATGAGCTCGAAACACAACAATACTATGTTTCAAATGCTATGCTCGATGGAAATACATTTGTAAATCCTTTTGCTACTCCATCCACAAGTGTTGCTAAATCATCATCCTCATAATATGTGGATCCATCGAACATGCATATGTTTTACCAACCATACCCTCATGAATATCAGTGGACTAAGGATCACTTTCTGGAACAAGTGATAGGAGAACCCTCACGACCAGTTTTGATAAGGAATCAACTCTGATCAGATGGTGACATGTGTATGTATGCATTAACGGTGAGCACTATGGAACCAAAGAATGTCAAAGAAGCTATGACCGACCCTGCATGGATAGAATCAGATGCAAAGAAGAGCTTCTTCAGTATAAAAGTCTTTATGTAAGGAGTTAGTCCTGCTCATATAACAAAACCCCTAACTTTTGAAATTGGTTTTTTTTTTTTTTTTTTTTTATATTTTTTTTTATTCAAAAACAAGCATGATGAAAAGAACATGGTCATCCGAAATAAGACTCGTCTGGTTGTGAGAAGGTATCGCCAAGAGGAATAAATAGATTTTGAAGAATCCTTCATTCTGGTTGCTAGAATGGAAGCTATCAGGATATTTTTGGCATATGTTGCACATAAATCGTTCATCGTGTTTCAAATGGACGTGAAAACTGCTTTCTTGCATGGTACGTTAAAAGAAGACGTGTACGTGTGTCAACTTGAAGGTTTCATTGATGCTGATCATCCAAGCCCAAGTCTACAGTTAAAAAATACCTATGAAGGGTTTAAAGTCATGCACCATGGCATGATATGACTAATTGACACTAACGTTTCACGCAGACAAAATCACTTTTTCAAAGGCACCATTGATCCAATGTTTTTTATAAGGCGCTTCGACAATGAAATCTTAGTGGTACAGGTCTATGTAGATGATATTATCTTTGGTTCTACAACCCTAGTACACCAACTGATTATTATGACCCCATGAAAGCCACTTCAAAAATGTCTATGATGAGGCGGGAATGATGTTTTTTCCTGTTTACGAAGTTAACCATCCTTGTGGCATCTTCAAAAACTAGTCCAACTATGTGTTATAAATCCTTAAAAATATGGAATGGAAACTTGTGATCCTGTTGGAACTCCAATGGAGATCAAAGATAAACTTGACCTAGAACAAAATGGGACTCTAGTCGATGCAACGAAATTTCAGACCGGACATTGTACATGCTACTTGTTTATGTGCTCGGTACCAGGCTAAGCCAACCGAGAAGCACCTTAAGGAGGTTAAAAGGATCTTCCATTATTGATGACATCAAATAAAATCTATTTTATAGCATCATTTATCCCATGTAAATAACCTATTTTGTATAATTATTTCAAAGAATTGTTCATATTTGAGAATTGCAGTAATTATGAAGTACTTGGTGAAGATTGACTAAACGGCATGCATTATGGATCTTAAATGAAGATATTTTGAAGATTACTGTTCTGACATCCAATATGCCGTATCCATCAAGGAAGATACGATGTATATGTGCCTGCACTCACCAAAGACCACGGAAACAAGATCCAATACGCTGTATCTAGAAGAAGGCAATACACCGTATTCAAGCTATATGGGAATAAAATATTCTAGAAGATATCCAACGAGTCCCTATCTCTAATGAAACCTCCTAAAGACACCAATCTAACACTTGTGGATACGCCGTAGTCGAAACCGATTATTAGACCATATAAATAGAAAACTCACAAATGAATTTAGGTATGAAAAATCATATTCTCGATACCTAAACCACAAAAGTCAATTTTCAGAGGAGAAAAAGAGCAGAAGAGGTCGAGCAACGCGATTAATTCCATAGGAGACAACGTGTAATTTCTTATACTCTTGTAATCGTTTAGTTTTTGGTATCATTCGTTAACTCGGTTAGTTTACCTTGGCTAAATCATTACTTTTGTATTAATTATGACGTTTGAAGGCTAATACCTTCGGGTATTAGCCATTGTTATGAAGATCTTAAATGTTTTGGTTTGTTTTATCTTTATTTCTTAAATTATCATGAAATTGCTTTCTATTTGAGCCTCAATGAATATGAGCTCTTAGCTTGTTAAGCGCTGTAGTTTAACTTGAGATAATAGCAAGACTAAACTATATGAGAAACTATGAATTATGATACTAAAGTATGCAAATCAACTTGTAATACTAAGAAGAACCAATGTAAACAAAACTTTGAAATATAATTGAATTGCAAATATCTGCCTAGTTACAGAATAGCTAACTATGAATTGATATATCTTTAACTATGCCATAGGGTTCCTTTATACACTAAGGAAACCCTAATGTGCTTACAAAAACGCGTCAAGAGATCATAGCATATCTATTCCTAATATAACACATGCATATCACTAAGCAGTACTAACTATTATACTAACAATACTAATATATAACTAACAGTACTAACTATACTGGCAGTACTAACAATGTACTGGCAGTACTAACTAACTATAACTAGCAGTACTAAGTGTAGAAGCTTTAAATCCCAACAATCCTCCCCTAAACTTGTGATTTACCATCAAATCTCAAGTTTCTTCTGTATCTAATCTTCTAGATTGCACTGTTGATGATTCTTCCAAACATTCTTCTACTTCTGTACTTTGAGACCTTATAAACCTTAAAGTTTCAAATGCCATCTCCTTTCATGACTCAACCTCTAGTTTTTCTGCTTAACATCTTTGATAGCATTTCTTGAGTAAGTGGATACTTCTTCTTTATCATCATGTGAATGGTAATTCCATTGTTCATCAACAAAATATGAATTCCACATGAATCAAATAGTCTCAAGCTTATCAAATTGTATTCATGTTGATTCCTCCAGACTTCATCTTCTTTATCAGGCTCAAATAGGATCTTCAAATCTCCCCAAAGCATTAAGTCATAACCTTCTGGACTTGATGTCATATACCTTGCTTTAACTAGCCTGTGTAAGTCTAATACATCCTGTCTGTCAAAATCATCAAGCATCTCACTGAAGATCTTGTAATTCTTGAAACTTCCATCTGCTCTGAAGATTTGATAATACATGAAGTTTTCTGTCAGGACATGAGTCTTCCAATCAACTATTGGATACTTAGTAGCTAAAGATTCAATTTCCATAGCAAATTATTCTCTTGGAACCCAAACAAGGATCCAAATAGAGCCTTTAAGTTCATCCTTCTCACATCATCTCTATTTTTGCTTTTTTATACTTCTTCCTTTGCTTTTCACTGCCTCTTTTTCCTTCCAGTGATTTTCTGCCTGCTTCCTTTCTTTTCACTATCTTTTTCCTTATCCTCTGAATCCATAGGTACAAAAGTATGTGTTTGATCCCATACTTTTTCAAATATTGGTCTAATTTCTTCATATTTCATTCCTTTGAAGTAACTTTGCTTGTATCCTGCTTGATTCTTCAAGTACATGACCATGTTCTTCCTAACTTCAGCAACATAGTAAGGTCTATTCTGAAGAGCATGGTACCTAAGCATAGCTGGATCACTCCAATCAATAGTGTGAGATTGTATAACTTCAGCTGGAACTTCTTCCCTTTCATTCAATTACTTTTGTAGTTCCAGAGCAGCTTCAAAAAGATCCTTCTTAGATCCTTGCTCTGCCATTGCTTTTTCTTGTTCTCCACTTGAACCTTCTTTGCTAACTCCTCATCTAACACATTGTAACTTGAACCCTCCTACTGAGTTTCTTGGAGCTCAAAAGTTCTTACATACTGCCTTTCCTTGTCCTTTGCCTTTGTGCACTCCTCCTCAGTAGTAACACTAAAGTTTTCTGCGAAGCAGTACTAACATCATGGCTGGTAGTACTAACTTCTGCACCAGCAGTACTAATTGGTACATCAGCAATACTAATTTCCTTTTTACCTTTTTCACCACTTCCAAGGTCTTCAATAAGCTCAGTTGGAGTTGCTTCTTTTAGGAGTACTTCAGTATCAGCACTATTCTTCTCCTGAGTCTCTATATCCTCCTGAAACCATGAAGTTCCTTCATCTTGTGCCAAAGAAATAGTAGGATCTGTATCAATCTGGGCTATCTTCCTCCTCTATTTAGAAGGATCCTCTACAACATCTTCATCTTCTAAGAGAACAATCCTATCCCTTCTCTTTGCTTTGCCAGACCTGACTTGCTTCTCTAATTTCTTCACTTTTAAGACTAACTTTGTAAGAGCAGTACTATAAGTCTTCTTAGTCTGTTGTAAGTCCTTCTCCAAAGCTTCAATCCTGTGTGTCAATTTAGTAATCAATTCCATTAATTTAGTATGTTGCATTCTACCCTCATCACTTCCAGGGGTGTGACCTCCTGGGAGAGGTGAATCATGAGGCATGGTAGCAGTCTCCTCTGCCTCATGTGTAATTTGGATAGATGGTAGTGTGGTTGGAGTACTGGATGTTATGGGATGGGATTATAAGGATGGTGAAGATGTTATTCTTGAGGGAGAGAGTGGATGAGCTTTACCTTGAGTGCTGCACTCGCCTAGTATCAAATAATGTGTGACTACCCTAGAGTAATTTTTCTGGATTTTTCCCATTATTTGTTTATTTTTAATCATTTCTCTTAGTTTAAAATTTTAGAAAAGCTATAAAAAATAGAAAATTAATTTTTTAAAATACAAAAAAATAGTTTTTAATTTTAGATTAAATATTTTTTGGATTACAAGCATTAAAATCATTTTTACCATTTTTTAGATTTTAATTTCATTTTTTAGTTTTTTTTTAAATTAGTTTTATAAAATAGGATTTTATTATAAAAATTAGTTAAAAATAGTTTTCTGAGTTTTTATCATTTATTAGATTTTTCTAAAGTTTAAAATCATTTTTTAGAATTTTTAGTGATTAATTTGTTATTTTCTAGGATTTTTAATTCATTAAATTAGTTTTAAATTCAAAAAAAATATATATTAAAAAGGCAAAAAAAAAACCTTTTTTTAGAAAATTTTCTTTTGTCATTTTTAAGGTTTACATTTAAAAATTTCATTTTTAGGATTAATTTTTGCCTTAGTTGATAATTAGATGCGTTTTTAGGATTTTTCGTATTCGTTTTAATTGTTTAGTTGTTAATTTTTTTTATTTGCATGCTTATTTTGCTTTTAGTTATAGAAATAGATTATTAAATCAAAATATTCGAACCCAATTCAAATCATTGTCAAAAAATAAACGGAGTCTTAGTTTCACAAATCGTTGGGACTTAACGACCCGGTAATCACTTACCGGTTAAACGTGTAGTATTTTTGTGTAGAAATTGCTTTTATCCTTTGTCCTCAAAGGTTTTTAGTAATTTTCTATTACTTTTATATTCTATACGTACATAATTGATAACGATCAGTCTTTTCAATTTAATTATGGTTCATGTCTGATATTTGAGTACAAAAGTGTTGCTATTTATCAGAAAACAAGTGTGCGCCGTTTGTATCAAAACAAAATCAACTAATAAGTTTTTCACTGTTCAAATCAACTAAAAATTATCTTATTAATCACATAGAAGGTAAACTTAACTTATGAGAGGATGTAATCAACATTTCTATATCCTCTATTAGTTCTTTTTCGTCAGCTTCATCTTCATCTACACAAATTAATACGATCTATTATTGACATACTAATATATAAATATAAAAATATCAATGCATGAAAATAGAATGAAAAAAATTTATACGTTTTAGATCAAATAGCCAATCACGAGTACACAACAATGCTTCAGCATTTAACGAACACATGGAACTTTGATATTTGCTTATAATCCGACCATGTATGCTATAAGTAGACTCAGAAGCAAATGTAGTAATTGGGATACTTAATATATCTCGAGCCATAATTGCCAACTCTGGATACCTTACTTGGTTTTCTTTCCAAAATTGTATAATATCAATCTTTTAATTTTTATCTAGTTTAGGCTCATCTAAATATTGATCTAGTTGCGATTTTCGTACCTTTGGTTTCTTATATTGACTTTGAAATGTCTCAAATCCTGTCAAATCATCTTTTGCGTCATCACACAACTTTCGTCTCCAACATTTGAACTTGGCCCTTTAGTCAATCCCTGCATTACATTAGGTTGAATATCATATTCACTATATAACTTGCGCAACTCATCATCAACACTTTGTACTTTATCTATGAGCAATGGGCCCTTCATACCTAGCTTCGATAAGTAAAACTCGACGATATTCAACTTATAGCGTGGATCCAAAATGGCCCCAAATGACAAAACCATGGTATATGTTTCCTAATATTTATCAAACTTTGTTTTCATGTCTTTTGCCATTCCACTTACAACAGGGTCGGGATTCAACATATGACGTTGAATAGCCTTTTGAATTTTATACACATTGTGAAAATAAAGATTTGATGTAGAATATAAAGTTCTTGAAAATAGCACGATGATATACCAATGCACAATCAAGCATCAAATATGTGTAATCCCATCTTGTTTACATCTTGTCGCACATTTTTACCACATTGTAGTTAGAGGCACGCAATGCATTCAGAAAACTTTATCTTTCTAGTTGCACTTCCTCTCACAAATTTCACTAACTCTCGCACCTTTTCGATGGATTCTTCAATGACTTTCAAGCAGGATTGTACAATTAAGTTTAACACATGCGCACAACAACGAACATGAATAAATTCCCTATTACAAACTAACGCGTCATAACTTAATTGATCTTTCAAACAATCCACTAAACCATTATTATTCGTTGCATTATATAATGTGATGGTAAACAATTAATTTCCCCATTCTCTCAAAAAAGTAATCACACATTCGGCCAAAAGAGATCCCGTGTGAGGTGGGGGAATCACTCTAAAATTCAACACTTTCTTTCTTAAAACCCAGCTTTCGTCAATGTAATGGGCAGTCAATGTCATGTAACCATCGCTAGTAATAGATGTCCACAAATCCGATGTTAAACAAATTCTACCTTTTATCTTCTCTAACTCCTTTTTAACCTTTAGTTTTTCTCTTTCATATATTCTTAAGACTTCCTTCTTTACTGTGTTTCTACATATGGGATTTTCATCCGGGTGTAAAATCTTGTGCAAGTCTCTTGTTCCCTCGTGCTCAACATAACTAAATGGATACTATGCTTAATAATAAAAATTGCCAATTTCTCTTTAAACTTAGCTTGATCTAAGCAAATACGTTTCGGCGTTAGGGCATCCGCCTTGTTGGACAAGTCAACATTAACACATTTACGTATATGACACCGAAGATTAGATGTTCCATGTACAACGGTTATTAACACCCTAGTACATTATGTACAAGTTGCTCTTCTAATCACATCAGGTCCTTTTGGTATTCTATCAAAATAATCCCACACACCCAAAAACTGTTTACTCGTTACTGATGACCTAGCATCTTCTAAATCATCATCTTGATCCATATTTTGTGTTTTCTACTTATCTCACATATTAGCTTAATGATTAACAAAAATCAGTAAGAATCCGTATAAGAAATCACATATTTAGGAAACTATTGTATAAAAACATAACATGATCAACCATAAGCAATCCCTAACATCGCCTAAACAAAAATTAATCGCAAAAACTAAGTCAATAAGCAATCCTAAGCAGCCCCAAATAATATTCCCAAACAATCCTAAACAGCTTAAACAGTAAGCATTCCCAAACACCCAGCAAATAATATAATCCCAAATAATAATCAATAATCACCTAACCAACAATGAATTAACTGGTTTTTAAACACAAAATCACAATATTGCAAAGTGGAATCGAATGAAACACAAAGTTCATAAATTAAATGACTGAATATGAGAATTGAGATTTGAACTTACTAATATAAGGATTGAGGCTTGGTTATCGTGAGTTGCGTGAGGGAACAGATCGTCAGAGATGCTCAGATCGATCGAATGAAGAAAGGAATAAAGAAAGGAATGAAGGCAGTCGTCACTAGTATTTTTTTAGTCATTATGAGTTATCCAGGTCAGACCCATGTGGTTATGCAATTAGACCCATCTAGACCTATGTAGTTATGCAATCAGACCCATCTAATTATTTAATGAAATTCAATTAAACTCATCTAGACCCGTCTATACTTTTTAACAAAACTCAATTAGACCCCCTCATTAAAAATATTTATCCATCTAGACTCAAATTTAACCATTGGGTCTAAAATTGCCACCTCTATGTAAATGAATAGATGTAGGGAAAATGTTAGGTCTTGTATGTAGATGTAGTTTAGTGTACTGATATGATCTCGATGATGTCTACATTTAGGTTTTTCTAATTTCGGTGATGCTTATCGTTATATGATCTCTAGAATTTTTGATATAATGAAATCGTTAATTATCACGGAATAGTATTTAAACCTCATTTGTGTTTTTATGAAATCTGCAAGGAAATTGTTACTTACTGTTTGTAGTTAGGCCTAACGTATCAGTTTAGTTGTGAAATAATTCATTATCTGACAAATGATGTAATTCTGTTTGTATCGATGATGTAAAGTAAGTTTGAGATTTTTTAAGTTTGCTTATACATATACACATAGTTGAATGTCAATGTAAAGATCGGTGCAGTGTGCTGGATCGGTGGTTTTGATTGATGTTCCACCACGAGCACTTGCAGTCGGGAATCTTGCAAGGTTGGTTGAAGGGAAAGATGAGTTGAAACTTGATGAGTGCCCAAGGAAGTAAGTAAGGGTGTGCATTGTTTGGCCAAAACATGATAAATTGACTTAAGTGGAACTATTCGGGAGGTTGGATATACCATCGTTTGCGTATTTGCATAGAAAATTTGGAATCGGCTGTTGAGAACTTGTTTCGTGCTGCCAACTTATTGGATTCACATGATATGTATTAGTGACAAATATAAGTTAATAAATAAGATATATGTAACACTTCAACCGCTAAAAAATGTTTGTTTGAACATTCATCGTCTTTACTAAAAAAATCGAATTGCTATTATATTATGTAGTTTGGTTTCTTAACTTGGATATGAATTTATGTATGTATGTCTTTAAGCTTTCTAAGCTTTGTAGTTAAATACGTACTAACGCTGCAATTTAAGCTCACGCGTCAACACGTGGGCATCCATATATAAGATTTAAATTATCAGATCTTTACATACGTAATTTCACGTTCCGCGCGCGAAAGTTTAATTCCTCGTTTATAAATCATATCCCAACCTCTAACATGAACAAACATGCCTAAATATCAACATTTGCTATTTACGGTCAAAGCTATAAATTACCAACGTACTTTCCAAAATTTCTCGACTTGAACCCTTTACTTTTTTATTAACACCGATACCCACGTACTTTCAAATTTTTAACCGACTTGATCCAAACGTTTGTACCGTTAGTTATCATGTGACAACGTTAGTCCGTTTTGCTAACGACCGCTTTGCATCGTTAGTCCTTTAAGAATAATTTTCTTTATATGATTTTTTACGTTTTCGCTCGTTTTTTTACTTTTGCGTCTGCTTTTTTACGATTTCGTCTGGTTTTTTATGTTTTCGTCTGTTTTTTTGGCGTTTTCGCCCATTTTATTACGTTTTCGTCCGTTTTTTAGGTTTTGTCCGCTTTTTTACATTTTCGTCCATTTTTTTACGATTTCGTCTGATTTTTTTACGTTTTCGCCTGTTTTTTTTTGCATTTTCGCCCGTTTTTTTGCGTTTTCGCCCGTTTTTTACGTTTTCGTCCTCTTTTTTACTTTTTCGTCCGTTTTTTTACAATTTCGTCTCATTTTTACGTCTTCGTCTGTTTTTTTACGTTTTCGCCCGTTTTGTACGTTTTCGCCTTTTTTTTATGTTTTCGTCCTCTTTTATACGTTTTTGTCATTTTTTTTTACGTTTTGTCCGTTTTTTTACTATTTCGTCTAGTTTTTACGTCTTCGTTCGTTTTTTTACGTTTTCGTCTGGTTTTTTAAAATTTTGTTTGTTTTTACGTTTTCGTCTGTTCTTTTGCGTTTTCGTACGATTTCAGTCGTGTTCGCATGATTTCGTCTGTTATTTTGCGTTTTTTACGTTTTCGTACAATTAAAAAAAACGAACGAAGATTTAAAAAAAACGTGCGAAAGCGTAAAAGAACAAACGAAAAAGTAAAACCAGACGAAATAGTAAAAACGGACAAAAACGTAAGAAAATGTACGAAAGTATAAGAAACCGGAAGAAAACGTAAAAAATGGGCGAAACGTAAAAACGGGCGAAAACGTAAACAAAGAAACGAAAACGTAAAAAAGATTACGAAAACGTAAAAAACGGGCGAAAACGCAAAAAAGACAGACGAAAACGTAAAAAACAGACGAAATCGTAAAAAAAACGGACGAAAACGTAAAAACGGGCGAAAATGTAAAAAAATGTGCAAAACGCAAAAAAATAGACGAAAACGTAAAAAACCAGATGAAATCGTAAAAAAACGGACGAAAACGTAAAAAAGAGGACGGAAACGTAAAAAACGGGCGAAAACGTAAAAACGGGCGAAAACGCAAAAAAACAGACGAAAATTTAAAAACAAGACGAAATAAAAAAAATGGACGAAAATGTTAAAAAAAACGAACGAAAACGTAAAAAATCATATAAGAAAATCATATATAGAGCTATTATTGTTAAAGGACTAACGATGCAAAGTAGTCGTTAGCTAAATGGACTAACGTTGCCACATAATAACTAACGGTAAAAACGTTTGGTTCAAGTTGGTTAAAAATTTGAAAACTTAATGTTTTGGTTGGGGGTGGGGGTGGTTTCAGTTACAATAAAAAAGTAAAGGGTTCAAGTCGAGAAATTTTAAAAAGTACGTTGGTAATTTATGGCTTTTACCCAGCTATTTATTATGAACTTTGTAGAAATTTGCATGATTGTGATCTAACTAGTACATCATGAAAATACAAAACTATTATAGAGTATTTTTTGGAGTGAACTTTTACTAAATGTAAATGATTTAATACTTTTTTTCAATGTTGTGTAGTTAACTTTTTTATTTTGCTAATTATATATAATTTTAAAGTTTTTTACTTTATGTGTATTTGTGACCATTTTACTTTTTATTTTTTTCAACCATTCTATTAACGGCAAATGGGTAAAATGGTTAAAAAATACGGACCGAAATTTTAAAAAGTTTTTTTTTTGGGTAAAGGGGTTTACCCCGGTAAAATATATTAATCACAAAAAAGTTAAGTACACTAAAATGTGGCTGAAATACCACATTGACCTCAAGCAAACGCTTGAACAATACTGCTGCTTGTGACAGGCCACAAGACAACATAAGCAATTAAAATACACTAACAATAACACCAATAGGGAAAAACCACTTGAGCGAACATAAACCTCCAAAGACATTCCTACACAATAGCACCATCGGAGTATAAAACGCCAACCGATACTGCCTCATTAAAAAACCTTCCCAAGAAAAACCGAGTGGGAAAAACCTTAGAGAAGGAAAAAAAGAGTACAGCTCTCGGCAAGCACTCCACTTCACGAACATTCTTCAACCAACGAACCCAATAACCATCAAAAGCTTGGACCACCATAAGGAGATTAATAGGATGAACCAATAAGCGAGCTAGGGAACTTCCAAAGATGAATCAACATCTGAACATTCTTCGTCTTCTTAAACTTGCAAGAAAGAAGCTTGAGACGAACCGTGGACATGATGACTTCAATAAGTTGGTCCGAAGGTCGTCTTCTTGAAAAGCCTATTATTCCTCTCCTGCCATATAAAGTAACTCGCAGCAGCAAAAATAAGTTTGAAAATCACACTTCTAATCGACCTCATCTTGGCCAACAGAATAAGAAAATCCACAATAGAATTAAGATCAAATGGAATATTAGTCAAGCCAGAAAATCCCTTCAAATGCTCCCTAACCTGCAAAGAAAATCCACACTCAAAGAACAAATGGTCATGGAAATCAGGTTGTGTTCCACACAATGGACACTAAAGCAGGTTTAAGTTAGTATTACTACTAACATCCCATTGCCTCAAATTATCATGGGTCTTGAGCTTCCGTTTAATCACCAACCAAAGATGAATAGCATGACGGGGAATCTGATGAGAAAACCAAACCACATGATACCAATCAACCTCATTATATCTAGGCCGTATACAATTCCAAACCATAGCAACCGAGAAGCCAGCCTCCAAATTATTAGTATTCAGCCAAAGCAACCGATCACGAGAGCTAGAAAGATTAGGAACAACAATGTTAATCAAATTAGGGTACTTCGAATACCACTCCAACGACCATCTCCAAGAACCAGAATCGATAAGCTCATTAACCTTAGCCGAACGCCGATATCCAGTCACATAAATATCACGGTTCAAAATAATATCAGCAAGAGGACCTAACAAACACCAATTATAAAACCAAAATATGAAATTAAAAAGGTTTGTTTGTTATATGATTTAAGATTCGGAGGTTGGATGTAACGAATCTAGAATTAGTGTGCTGCAAGTTGCAACTTGCAATTGAATGGTCAACTTCTTCTAGTTGTAGTGCAACAAAAAAATGATGGATCAAATAAAGTCATTCTTAAATGGATATTAAAAATGTCCTTTTTAAGCAACTTTATCAAAACAAAAATAATGCAATAATTTTAAAGCCACGTTTGAAACATTTATCCATAACTAGAGTTTCTTCCCTGTATTTCTACACTTAATGGCAAATTATAAAAAAATGTATTCAACTTATCACCTTTTGCTATTGTGTGTAGCCTATTTTTTTGTTAAAAAATAATAAACTTTTGAATTTTGAATATTCTATGTAGCGAGTGACCTACAAACCGGATAAAGCCTACGTGTACAAGTAAACATGCCACGTAGGTGCCATGTTGGTTGAAAACTATTTCCACGTTTTTGGCATCTTTTTCCTTTTTCCTACTGATCTTAACATCTTTTTATACCAACCCAACCCCACCACAGATTAATAAACCCCAAATCAATCTCACCTCATATCTTCATCTTCTAAACCCTAACACTCACAATGAGTTCATCATCTTCTACCTCATACCGCCGGTACAACAGGAACCAAGATGTTACTGATGACAACAAATAACGTCTATTTTATAGCATCATTTATCCCATGTAAATAACTCATTTTGTATAATTATTGCAAAGAATTGTTACTGAATCGTTTATATTTGAGAATTACAGTAATTATGGAGTACTTGGTGAAAGTTAACTTAAAGGCACGCATTCTGGAGCTTAAACGAAGATATTTGAAGATTACTGTTCTGACGACCAATACGCCGTATCCAACAAGGAAGATACAGCGTATCTGTGCCTGCACTTCACCAAAGACCACGAAGGAAACAAGATCCAATATGCCGTATCCAGGAAGACCAATACGCCATATTCAAGCTATATGGGAATAAAATATTTTGGAAGATATCAAACGTGGTCCCTACTCCAAGAAATCCCCAATACACTGTATCCAAGACTTTGGATACGCCATATCGACCATATTCCAGACCCTATAAATAGAATACTCAAAAACTAGTTTTAAGTGTGCTAAATCATATTCTCGATACGTAAACCACAAAAGTCGATTTTCAGTGGAGAAAAAGAGCAGAAGAGGTCGAGCAACGCAATTAATTCCATAGGAGACAACATGTAATTTCTTGTACTCTTGTAATCGTTTAGTTTTTAGTATCATTCGTTAACTCGGTTAGTTTACCTTGGCTAAATCATTACTTTTGTATTAATTATGATGTTTGAAGGCTAATACCTTCGGGTATTAGCCATTATTATGAAGATCTTAATGTTTGGTTTATTTATCTCGATTTCTTAATTTATCGTTGATTGCTTGTTTATGTTTATCAATTTATACTTGTTTACGTGCTTTTGTATGCGACCTATCATTCAACTGGATCTAGTGATACGGACCACGTAATCTAGATGCCGAGATAGCTCTCCATATAGTGATTTATACATCTAGACCAATAGGATCACAAATAACGACCTATCTTTGCCCTTTGATTGTGAGCTTAGTTGAGCCATAAGGTGACCTTGGTATCAACGAGTACGTTCTTAATTAAATGGTAAAGACTTGGTTAGTGGACTACTAGTGTATGAATTGCCATTAAGCAGTAAGTGGGTAAAGGCTCTATGAGCTAGGGTTTAACAAGATCACCATTGCTTTAATCCCTAAGATAGATTATAATCAACAAATAAGGATGCTTTATATGGATGCGTTTAATTGTGACAGGATTCTACGTGTCTAGGTCTTAGGAAGAAGTATCGCCTAAGTCTTAAGAATGATATGCCGCCTCGAGATAAGTAATCATTGCACTAAATAAACAAACCAACGTTCTGATTGGATTAATAATGGTTAATACAGTTTTCTTATATTTTGCTAGACCGCTCTTTTATCTTTTGTTAATTTGCTTGTGTGTGTTTTAGTGTCTTGAATTGGTTTTAGTTACCACTAAACCCGTGCCAGTCTCTCAGACTGAAAACCTCCCTTTTTGCATTAGATCTAGGATTAACATAGGTTTAGCATAGGTTTAGGATAGATTAGACTAACTTAGATTAGAAAAACTAAATTATTAATAAATTGAAAGTGTTTCTCGCTCTTAGTGATCGACACCCTACTTACCACGAAACCCCCACCGACTGGGTACACTGCCCGTTAAAGTGTTGTTTTTGGTTAAGTCAAAAAAATATAAATTTAAAACTTGAATCATAATTTACAACCACACAACGATACATCAAGTTTTTGGCGCCGTTGCCGGGGAGTGAAAAATAATCTTGATTTTTATTTGATATTTTATTTTTTAGCATTAGATTAGATCTAACCCTTAGGATTAGTGTAATTTAGATTAGTGTATAATTCTAAATATTCTGTATATTTGCTTGTATATTTGTGTGTTTAATTGTTTGCGTGTTTAATTGTTTTTCTAATACACTGTTCTGGTCGATAACCTAATACGGCGTATCCACTTCCACTGGATACGGCGTATTCAACTTTCTATCCAATACAACGTATTCATTCAAAAAGATTAATACGGCGTATTCAGTTCAATTGAATACAGCGTATTGACTCTCTGGTACAGTAACAGAAGCCTTAAAATTCGTATTTGATTTCCGTACTTAATTTTCTATCTTTCTTCAGAGCAAATCCTGCTGATATTTTTTCCTTTGCCTCAGGTCATAATTATCAGAGCTAGTTGATTAAAGAAAGTGATGGCAGATAACGAGAAGAAATCAACCACGAAAGAATTTGCAACTAATAACCAAGCATATTACTATTCACAGATTACAAGCATTGCGGTTAATGGAAAGAACGCTTATGAGCTGAAAGGAAAATTCCTTGATGATTTACATAATAATGGATTTAGTGGAACTAATGGAGAAGACGCGGTCAAGCATATCGAATACTTCCTCAGAATTGTCGATCCAATTGATTTACCCAATGTAAATCACGATAAACTAAGAGTTGTTGTTTTCCCAATCTCATTGGTTGGAGATGCATGGAGATGGTTTAATGGAATCAAAGGATCAATTGATAGTTGGGTCGATTTAACTGCCAATTTTTTTAGAAAATACTACTCGCCTTCTCGCACTGGCAGAATTAACACCCCCATGATTAAGTGGGACCCCACTAATCAAAAGTTTGAAAATTGGTTGGCCTCAAAGTTTATGAACTATAAGACGATAGAAATATTCACTAAAGGAGCTTTGTGGGACTACTGGAAATTGGGAAGTGACGAAATTGAGCCAACAATTGAAGAAACTTTCGATTTTGAGGAAACTGATCACGATGATGAATAAAAAATCAGTGAAATTTTTAGGATTGAAACAAACTTGTTCGATTATGAAACACTGTTGTGCGAAAAATTCAAAGAGTTCAATTACCTACTCAAAATAGACCCAGATGTACTTACTAAAGATATTAAAGGATTTAAGACCTATAAAGAATATAAGGACGATTGGATTTATGAGTGGAATAAAGATGTGCCATGGGTACATGAAAAACCATGGGCATAGAATGGAGTATGGAAGGAACCAACACCGGTTAAACATTGTTGTAAGCCCTTTAATTATAGAAATGGATGTTCAGAATGGCCCACCTGTAGCTAGAGAGAAGATGGATATTGTAATGGAGGAAACTTGCCTAGAGCCTACATAGTTGGAAACTCACTCCATTATCAAGACTTTGAATGGTACGATGCTTTGAAGGATAGCAAGCTAAAAGACGAAGCTTTAAGAAATAAAGCTATTATGGAAGGATTAATCAATGAAGATGTTGAATCAAATAATGAAGGTTGGAAAAGTTGAGAAAACTTTGAAAAAACAAACGGTAATCGTTATGAAAGGGAATATGAGAATGATCGAAAAGATGAAGAAAGATGTGAATTATTTGATGATGTAACTCAAGCATTGCCGGTTTGCACTGTAAGAAGGTTCGAGATGATTAAGTATTCATTCGGACAAGACGAAGAGTATGTTGCTGTTAAAGAAGATGAATACGAAGATTTGACGAGTACAAGCGAAGATGCATGTCGAGCATACCAAGAAATCTTTCGCATGATGGATAAAGAATGGATAGTAATAAGAGCTGAATGAAGTAAAGAAAGCTGAAGAAAAAGTCTAACTTAAAGACTTCGCTGTAAACAAAAGTGCTTCCCGGGAGACAACCAAGATTGTTATTTAATTTTATCGAGTCTGTCTTCCCAGACATCAATACGGCGTATCCGCTCCATACCATACGGCGTATTAAATGGCTGGACGTTATCAGTCCTTTATATTTACGCACTTTAAACATTATTGTCAGTTCTGTCAATACGGCGTATTCATGCACATGATACGGCGTATTCAACAGACTGACCCGTATTTAGATACTTTTTACAGGTTTCTTAATACGACGTATTCCAGTTTATGGATACAGCATATTGGTTTCCTTTATAGTTTGTATAGCTTATTTAAATTAACCATAGATACCTGAGATAGGATTTTGCATGTTTTTCTTATATTTTGCACATGACCTCGCTGCAAAGAAATCGACAAAGTTGGTGAAGTATCAATCATCTGAAATCCTATGTGTGATTGTAGTCATGTTGGCATTCAGACGCATTTACAACACACAATCTTGCTCATAAACTAAACTTGGAGAATCTACCGAGCAAAATATTAGGGGAGTTTCTCATTCTAATTCTTTTTAATTCTCGTCTTTAATGTTTTATCTATACAACGAGGACGTTGTATAATTCAAGTGGGGAAATGGAATTAGAATGCATACTTATCGTATTTTTCACATTAAAATGCTTAAATTATGCTCAAATTTAAAAAAAAATCCAAGCATACTTTTGTGAAATTACTTGTTACATAACCCGCACACAATAACCCTTGTTAGATATTGTGAGGATTTAACCTTATCTGTTTCCAAATGTTTACCTAAATTCTACAAAAATATGAGTGTGCCGGTGATGTTGTAGACTTTATAACTTGGCTTGGTATATCTATTCGAGACCACAATAATGAGCACCATAGATTTAGATGGAGTAACTTGTTTAAATTGGTAAATTTCTAGGATTACACCTAAAAAGCCTTTATATGTTGTTTTATTAACTAACTACACTAGTTAGTTAACCCCCGTATAAACCATTTGTTTACTCTCATCTTAAGAGTAAGATACCTCTAGAAAAACCTGTAGAGCCAATCTTTTAGGAATAACACCAACTGTTTATTTCATTACACCTTTACACCTTAGCATGCCTTGTTAGATTAAGTTTATTTACAGTTGCTAGTTGCTTAAAGTCTAAAGTATGTATTTACCGAGTCTTGTGTCAATTTTCTTTCTTTGGTACGGTTGGTAAGAAATTTGCACATTGCAAATGAGAATGTATAAAGTAGTCAAAACTCATGTATTTTTACTACCAACACAATTATTGGTACGTCCGAAGAATGAAGAATTACCGAAGGAATTATCCGGAGTTATTATGATCGTGAAGATGGTGAAATTACACTGAGTTTCGTAGTATAGAGTATAAAAAAATCAAAAAAATTAGAAAATCGCAACAAAAAAGAGAAGGAAAGTTTGAAGATAATCGTTTCGCAAAAGCTTAGACCGAAGGAATTATATGAAGGATCGATTATTTGTTGATACATCTATAAGTCAACGATGTAGAGTTTTGTATAAAGTGGTAGATATCGCCACTTGTCTTGTAAAAGTATGTAACGTATGGGATGATTGAGAAGTTGACTGTTAAGGGAACGCCAACTTAGGTTGTTGTTTTTGATCTATGATCAAGACGTCTGTAAATAGTTATGTCTTTATCATGGTAACGGTCAGGAAAAAGTGTCTAGCAACTTGTATCTTAGACTTAATCTATTTGTTTCGTAATTTTATTTAACAATTTATTTCCCTTTCCTAATCATTAACCATGGGTTTTACGCGAATGCGGATGTGATCGAGCATGCATGTCTATTCCGCCGTTACGGCTATGTATGCATGTCTCAGCTGCCTTGTTAGTTTATTACTATTGGCAAAGTTAGAAGATCTCCACCCTATATCATTCTTCATCCTAACCCTTGGTTAAACTCGAATGAGGATGTAATCGAACACACATGTCTATTCCGTCGTTGCGGCCATGTATGTGTGCTTCAGCTACCTTGTTGGTGTGGACATTTGGTGAAAGATTATAGAATGATCAACCCTAAGCCTTATAAGAATAACCCATTTTACCTTTATAAACTTGTTACTCCTTAGCTCTAGTGGTAGAGATGTGTATCCTTGCCAAGCCTATGATAGAATACTCGTCACGACCGAGCAATTGAGCGAATTAGTTACATGTTACCACATAGATTAGTTGAGTGATTTGAATGTTTTCATCTTCTTATTTTGTGAGGTGTTTGGTTGTGTACTTGTAATAGATCAAATAAATGCTTAAACGGAAATATCCTTAGGGATACATTTTCATAAACTTCTAAAGGCTACTTGAGGACGAGTAGGATTTAAGTGGGGGGATATTTGATGACATCAAATAACGTCTATTTTATATCATCATTTATCCCATGTAAATAACCCATTTTGTATAATTGTTGCAAATAATTGCTACTTAATCGTTTATATTTGAGAATTGCAGTAATTATGGAGTACTTGGTGAAAGTTAACTTAAAGGCATGCATTCTGGAGCTTAAACGAAGATATTTGAAGATTACCATTCTGACGACCAATACACCGTATCCAACAAGGAAGATACGATGTATATGTGCTTGCACTTCACCAAAGACCACAAAGGAAACAAGATCCAATACTCCGTATCCAGGAAGACCAATACGCCGTATTCAAGCTATATGGGAATAAAATATTCTGGAAGATATCAAACGTGGTCCCTACTCCAAGAAATCTCTAATACGCCGTATCCAAGACTTTGGATACGTCGTATCGACCATATTCCAGACCTTATAAATAGAAAACTCAAAAATGAGTTTTAAATCATATTCTCGATACCTAAACCACAAAAGTTGATTTTCAGGGGAGAAAAAGAGAAGAAGAGGTCGAGCAACGCAATTAATTCCATAAGAGACAATGTGTAATTTCTTGTACTCTTGTAATCATTCAGTTTTTGGTATCATTCGTTAACTCAGTTAGTTTACCTTGGCTAAATCATTACTTATGTATTAATTATGACGTTTGAAGGCTAATACCTTCGGGTATTAGCCATTATTATAAAGATCTTAATATTTGGTTTGTTTATCTCGATTTCTTAATTTATCGTTGATTGGTTGTTCATGTTTATCAATTTATACTAGTTTACGTGCTTTTGTATACGACCTATCATTCAACTGGATCTAGTGATATGGACCAAGTAATCTAAATGCCGGGATAACTCTCCATATAGTGATTTATACATCTAGACCAATAGGATCACAAATAACGACCTATCTTTGCCATTTGTGAGCTTAGTTGGGCCATAAGGTGACCTTGGTATCAATGAGTACGCTCTTAATTAATTGGTAAAGACTTGGTTAGTGGACTACTAGTGTATGAATTGCCATTAAGCAGTAGGTGGGTAAAGTCTCTATGAGCTAGAGTTTAACAAGATCAACATTGCTTTAATCCATAAGATAGATTATAATCAGCAAATAAGGATGATTTATGCGGATGCGTTTAATTGTAACAAGATTCTATGTGTCTAGGTCTTAGGAACAAGTACCGCCTAAGTCTTAAGAATATTATACCGCCTCAAGATAAGTAATCATTGCACTAAATAAACAAACCAACGTTCTGATTAGATTAATAATTGTTAGTACAGTTTTCTTATATTTGGCTAGACCACTCTTTTATCTTTTGTTAATTTGCTTGTGTGTGTTTTAGTGTCTTGTATTGGTTTTAGTCACCACTAAACCCGTGCCAGTCTCTCAGACTGAAAACCCCTCCTTTTCTATTAGATCTAGGATTAACATAGGTTTAGCATATGTTTAGGATAGATTAGACTAACTTAGATTAGAAAAACCAAAGTATTAACAAATTGAAAGTGTTTCTCACTCTTAGTGATCGACACCCTACTTACTACGAAACTTCTACCGACCGAGTACACTGCCCGTTAAAGTGTTGTTTTTGGTTAAGTTGGTCAAATATAAATTTAAAACTTGAATCATAATTTACAACCACACAACAACATATCAGTTACTTACAAGACCCATTGTGAGTGTGACCCTCCACACCCAATCCCCGTTCAAATAGCTTGGACAATTGATAATAAAGGTAGAAGGTTCATAGGATGCCTCATTCACGACAAAGCTAAAAAATATGATGTGTATGGGTTTCTAGATCTAGAACTTCTAGGTGAATATTATAAACAGTTGGTTTATAATTTGCATGAGGAGAACAAGGCTTTGAAGAAGATGAACAAGATGTCGGGTTGTATGGAGGAGTCAAGCAAGGGGTTATCCAACTACTTAAACAATCAGCAGATGGTAAATGATTTGAAGGATGATTTGACTTTTGTAAAGTCAAAACTCAAACTGTATGATAGGTTATTGTTAGTGGTTTTTGTTTGTGTTTTGTTCCTAAGTTTGGTAACCATGTTTGACTTGATAATGTAACTGGTATTGTGTAGGTTTTGTTTGAATAAAAAGTTTGCAAGTGTTTTGTTGGATGGATATAAACTGTGTTATATATCCCTTATAAATCTCACCCACCCTTTACAGATCTTCTTCAATAAATATAGTTGGTTGAGAAAGTTAAGGACAATAAATATAGAAAAGGGATAACCACGGCTCATTTTGTATATAAATATTTTGTAACAGTTTTGCCCTTTATTATACAACTACCCATTGCCCTTATAAATCTCACCCTCCCTTCACAGTTTCATTTACTCACTTTGTACATCTTAGGAACCCTAATTCTAAACAAAGCAGCAGTTTATCAACAACATGGGTAAAGGTAAAGGTAAGTCTTTTTTTATCCTTAATGCTTATCATACATCCTGCTGCTTTAATTCTTATGACTATAGTACATGCTTATCCTTAATGCTTTTGATTTTAGTATATGCTTATCCTTTATGGTGTTTATATATCCTTATCCTTTGATAATGGTTAAACTAGTTAAACAGTTTTATAAGGTTATAGGTTTAATGGTAAGCCATTAATTAGTAGATGTTAAGTTAAATGTTGTAAGCCATTAATTAGTACATGCTAAGTTGAATGTTTTTAATCTTGCAGATATAATTGACTTAAGTAGTGACAGTGAGGATATCAATGAGGGTCCATCAAAGGGAAAGATCCCTAAGGAGGATATCAATGAGGGTCCATCAAAGGGAAAGCTTCCACCCTTAGGGTCATCTGCAAGGCCTAGGCCTGAAGTTGGTCCAGAATTAGCAAAACTTTTCAAGTATGGGCCCCACCAGCTTTGCTTCGTTGGTATGGATATGATGATGTGGATGAATATCTAGAGGATACCTTCTTTGATAGCCCTGAAAAAGAGACCAAAGACAAGAGTAGCATGGATACATTCCCAGGTAGCACAGATGAAGAAACATCAGACACTGAATCCACTGACAAGAACATCACTGTTGGAACCACAGGCAAGAACCTCCTCTTTTATGAAGATACCATTGAAAAGTATGTACCAGTTGGAAAGTCTGCCAGTAAAAAAGCCATCTTCAGAATCCATCAACCAATCACAGGAGTTGTGCTTGGACTAGCCAATCTTAAGACATGGGATGATATTGTCCAAAAAATAGGAAAGAGGAAACCTGGGAGTTATGCAGACAAAGGAAAGGGGAAACCCAAAGTTTGAAGTTGATGTTGGTGTTTTAATGACTTGTTTCTGTTTAATTACTTGTTTCTGTATTATTTGGATCTTGGTTGTTGCAATGTCTTGTTTCTATATTTGCTACTTGTTTTAGTTGGTTTAATGACTTGTCTGTCCTAAGTTTATGTAAGCTAATGACTTGTTTCTGTATTTGCTACTTTATGTATGCTAATGAAATTCCTAAGTTTAGGGCTATTGTTCTTGTTTAGTTTTTTTGTGTTTCCTTTGGTATCTTGCTAGTTTATGTTGCAGGTTAACTTGTATTAACTTAAAAATGTCATTACAATGCAAGAAGTAAGGAGAAACAACATTGGGGAAATAACATTACAATTTTTGTTACATTAGTTACATGAGACTGCCCAAAAATAAACAAAAGAGGGAAATGGAAGTGGCTTCAAATAGTAACACTTCAATGGTAATTGGTTACACATGACTAATTACTATTTCATCTAACTAAACCTGAACAACATACATACCATAAAGAGTTTGGTAAACATGTGCACAACATTGACATGGGCTGATGATATGTGAAAAATCACATATCCTTTTTATATCAAAACAAACCCTAAAAAAGATAAAAATGTGCATAATTATGCTTATATATGTGTATTTTGTCTTTTGTGAATGTGTAGGTACGAATATTGCAAAAATTACAAGAAAATAGCCAAACCGGACAAAAACAAACACGAGACGGAAAGAGTACACAAGAGCCGGATGTTTGGTCAACAAAGGTCAACAAAAGTCAACCAAAGTCAACCAAAGTAAACATTGGTCAACCCACAAGATGACAAAACCTTCAAAATACCAAAATGAGCCCTTATTGTTAAATCAATTTCACAAAAAGTCCCTAAAAGAATAGCACCGTTAGTCCTTTGTTAATTAAGGACTAACAGTCGTTATGTCCAAAACATAATACCCTTAACCTTACTAAATAACCAAGCCCAAAAACATTTTAACCGAGCCCAAATTAAAACCATAGCCCAATCCCCTTTTTGATATTAACCTAGTCAAACAGTCAACCGGTCAAACAAAAATAAAGAAAGAAAATGGCCCCAAAATTTGTTACTATTCATCCCTCGTCCCAACAATTTACCCTGCTCAAATTTAACTGAATTAAAATACAATTAACTCTTCTAGAAGCAATCCTACATGGCTCAAGAGATGCTTAGTACCAAGCCCCAGCTCAGCTAAGCTTAAACGTCACCAAATCCTTTGATTGGCTCACTCTGACACATGGGATAGCACGTGTACATCAAACAAACACACCAAAATGGGAAATATGCACGGAAATCAATGCAAAAGAAGCACAATGCTCCAAAGAAGTAATTAAATGCCTATTGTCGATCTCGGTTTTAGTCATCGAGGTGAGTTCATAAACCTGGCTTTTTAATCTTTTGAATGTTATAAAGCCCGCGAGGGGATGACATGCTTGTCTACAAACTCTTTACTTATTAGGTCATCTTATAACAATGCGATTTTTTTAAAGGATTATTATGAGTTCATAGCCTACTTTTACTCGTTTGGATAACTGTTAATTTTTATATATTTATTGGGATGGTAAATATGCATCATTTTTATAAAATGGACACAGTGATCAATTTTATAATATGATTACGGGTTGCCTAAGTAGCGATAACCCAAGTTGAGCCCCTTTATCATGAACTGTCAATTGCATAGATGTAGTTGTGAATTACATTATGTGAGCGCGAATGTTATTAATAGATCTATTTGGGAAACGACCTCCCCGTTCGGGTGACTAGCTATCACCGGGAACGAACGTTATAGCATGTCGAATTTGGAGATGTTTCGGGTTAGACATCTAATCGGGGCAGAAATTGCAATATATATTATTGCAAGAAAGATCGTCGAGCTTCAGTGTCATGAGCTTAGGAAACATAATCAGGGTTTCGTGATGTTTGCATTTGTTGTTTCATCATGGGAAGTTTATATGTTTGTGATAGTTGCGGTTTGCTTTATCACGGGGAAAATCTTGTGGTCCTATGTTATACGTTTTGGTGACTATTTGGAGATTTAAATGGTCTGGCATGTTTTGCAACTGTTGATTTTAAAAATCATACATATATTTTGAAAGGACATTTAAGGAATTAAAATGGTCATATTTACTTTGGAATCCTTGGTTTATTATTCATATCTAAACTAATCTATGTACTCTCCAACTCGTTGTTGACGTTTTAAGATGGTTTTCTCAGGTAAATTAGATGCTTGGATTATCTGGAAGTGCATTGGGTCTAAATTGACAAGTTTTCATGATGGAATTTCTTGCACTCATGGAAGCATTGATTAAAGATGAAAACGCAATGGATAATGGAGTCGCTAACATAGTGAAAGACCACAAGAGAAAGCACGATGATGATGAAGAGGATGATGATGAAGACCCTCCAGCTGGACCAAACCAGGGTAAAAAGACCAAGAGGAGAAGAACTAAAGAGTCTGAATCTACTAAGAAGCCATCCTCCACCAAGGAAACCCCAAAAGGTAAAAGTTTGACTAAAGGCTCTAAAACTGGTAAGTCTGCTTCAGCAAAGGAAACAATTGAAGAACCTATTGATGAGGTGATTATGGATGATGCTGGTGATGATTTGGTTCGTGATGATGATCAACCACAAGCTGCTTCTAAACCCCTACTTCAAAGACTATGAATCCAGAGTGGTTCAAGAAACCTCTGAGGCCCCCTACTCCTGATCCTGAATGAAACAAACATCAGGTTGTACTTGATCAACTCGCACATCATTGGTTCAATCAAATGATCTTTGCTTTAAAGGATCCTCTCACTTTCAACGATCTCATGGCCACTCCTATTGACTTCTCCAAGTATGTGTTGAATGGACTTAAGATTGAAAATCTCACTCAAGATATCTTGTTAGGACCTGCCTTCAATCTGTTAAAAGGCACATGCTCTAGCAGTATCGAGCTTGAGTATAACTTCTAAGAGTGCTTCAATGCTTTAACAAACAAGCTTGATTGGAACAATCCGAAAAGAGATCTTTACCCGTTTGATCTTTCCAATCCTCTTCCTTTACAAGGACCCCTAGGTCATCGGACCGTTAATGCTGATTACTTCTTCAATAATGATCTAGAATATTTGAAGACTTCTGATCCAGAGGTAACATACACCACATCCATTACGAAGACAAAGGTTGCTCGGTATGAGATCAAAAGAATAGAAGACATGGTTCCTACACTTTGGAGTACCATCAAGCATGCATATGACAAAGATGCGTCAATGAGAATCAAGCACTAGGGTGAAAGACGCAAACTATGGTACTGATCTCAGGTAAGAAAATTTTCCAAGCAAAATGTTTACTCTACTAAGGGGATTCTTGGTGTGAAGAGTGTTAGTGTGAAGAAAATTGCATAGATATGGTCATTTAGAAGAGATTGTGGTGAAAAGATCTGATCAACAACTTTATAAGTTTAAAGAAGGTGACTTTGTTGATCTACACCTGAACGACATTGAAGACATGCTTCTTCTTGCTGTTCAACACAAGCTATTCCACCTCGACGGGAGTGATATCGTTGACTTCATTGTGGCTCTTCGTATGTTCACAAGAAGCCTAATCCTCAAGAGACAGAGAGTTACCAAAAAAAGCTTAACATCACCAAACCTCAGAAGACCTTTCACGAGATTGAATTCAAAGAACCATACACTCCATCATACGATCCACCAGGAATTGTTTATGAAGACCTAGACAAACAAAAGCGAGTTTTGCGAGCTGATGAGCTGTACAAGTTCTCGGATGGCACACTCAAGTCTGTTCGCGATAAGATTCATCACAGAGTACTTGACTTTCTTCTGGATTACAACACGGAGAAGCCTAAGAGGAAGTGGACGGCTGTTGACCGAAAAAGATTGGGTCTAATGATTGAGTTGATCGATAAGCAGCTGAGAGAAAGGGAAATCATCAGAAATCTGGAGAGATTAGTTGGTGCAAGGGAACTCGAGATGGACTACAAACTTATGACGTGTACCGTTTAATCGTCAGGTCCAATATCAAAATCTTATCTTGTGAATACTGTGAATATGTAGTTTAGACTTATAATAGTAGGCAATATAAATAGTGTTTGAGTACGAATTTTCTAGAATTTTTCATACGTTAATCGTCAGGTCCAATTACTCCAAAATAGTATCTTGTCGAATCTGTGAATATGAGTTTAGACTTATAATAGTAGGCAGATATAAATAGTTTTGAGGTACGAATTTTTAGAATTTTTATCAATAAAATTCAAATATTTTTCAAATTAACATCAATCCAAACACTATATATATTTTTTTTTTGTTTTATATATTATAGTCTATATATATATATATATATATATATAACCCTCATAAATTGAGGGGGGGCACTTAATAATGTTCCTAATACGGCTTGTTAATAATTGGATATGTTTTTCCCTAAAACCATTAATATTTGAATAAATTGATATCTAAAATATCAAGAGATTTAACATTTTTGATAAGAGAAGAAAATGTGATTAAAATATATGGCTAAAGATGTGATTTTAAGGACTCAAGTGCAAATTTCACCCTTCATGTGCTAAACATTTTCGAATATCGATGCATATGTTAAGGGGGAGCAATTTCAAATGGTTTAAGGCTGAGAATAATACCAAAAGACCGACCATGTTTGTAATTACTTGGAGTTATAAGGTGGTTAGGATTAGGTATTCGTTCCCATGATCCAGCCAGAACCGGAGGGATCTACCCAGGGACATTCCACTAGTTAGTGTAGAAGTCCATAGGTATGATATAAAAAAGGAGTAAAAGTGAGAATAAGGGAATAGTGCCGACTGAAATGGAGCTAGTACTGGAACAAACCCAACAAGGTACTAGTCATGAAGTCTCGGTAAGCACTGAAGGGGTTGAAGAATTAAAAAGAAAAGTTAAGATAAAGGGTGAAAAGAAAGAAGCCCTCCTTACACTTAGGCAGAAACCGGGTCAATACATAAACTGTCAGAAACACTAAGCTGTTGTCTGGTATTGAAGACAGTCGTCATGGACCCAGTGACGCAATGCACAACCCTTCCCAGCCACTCAAGGTCTCTCAAAAGACTCTTGTTTCATTTCTCATGGAGATTAAACACATTTCTATCGACTTTCTCACTCCGAGTTAGTTGGTATTGAAAAGGTGGCAGTCTGCTCCAGCCTCCGATTACTAAAAACCAAAGTGCACTATCGAGTCTAGAGCCGTAAAAGAGATCATCCATAAATCTCATTAGGACACTTATCCAAAATATGCTTGCTAATTCACACAATGTGAAAACAAGAAATATATCAAGAGTCCTACGCATTATCCTTGTGATTTTGCCAGAACATCCGAGTGATACTTAAGTATTCACAGTGAAGATGGAAATCCTGCTTGAGCCAACATCAAACAAGCTCTTGGTAGGTGACTTGTGAGATCCTACACGGATCAAACTTGTGATACTGGATATCGATTCGGTCCAGCTTATGAATTGACGGATGAATTTTGAAAAAGTTAAAACTGTTGGTGTGTTATAAAAACCGTTTGCATCTTAACACACCGACTGATTTTATAAATCAATTTTCAATCTTATGTCCATGGGAAGCCTCACAAGGGTATCTGGACATAGGAAAGCTGAACACGAATTGACGACTTAGTCGGGAGGAGATAGTAAATACCAGTTTCACTCTTACTGTGTTGTTGCTTTGAGAAGCTCAGTTAATGAGAACGGATAGTGGCAACTGGCTGGGAAACCCTGTCAAAGAGATTCTTCGGAATTCTATCTGATCACAAGCAGTATTTATACGGATTTACTGGGGAATCGTGGTTTTGTACTACCCATTTCGATGAAGTAACAAAAAAATAAAAAATGCCAATTTCACCATATATGTTATATATCACTAACTATTCATGCAGATTTCCTGACGGTGGTAGCAGTTACCTGATGACAAGTCAAAGTCAATAACACACGCTCATACTCGACCGACATAAGTAATAACATCATGAAAGCTCAAGTACATGTTTTAATACTTTCGCTACTCTGATACCGTACGTCTTTCTTGAAGTAACAAAGTATTAAGTTGATACCATACGTCCTCCATAAAGTGACGAAGTGTTATAGTTAAAGAATATCAAGAAAGATGGTTACACTCGCTTTCAACATCAAGAACAGTATGAGCATGTCGGTCCAGAAGTCACAAGATCACAAGAAGGCAAAGATTACAAGATGGCGAAAAGAGAATATGTTTGGTTGATGATCTCAAGAAGATCATAAGATCACATACAAGTCAAGAAAAGATCCAAGAATAAAGTTAGGTCCCGTTTGGTTCGCAGAATGTTTTGACGGATTTGGAATCTGTTTAAGGAATTGGAATGTTAAGGAATGGAATCTTAAGAATTGTAATCTTTAGGATTTGGAATCTAAAGGAATTATAATTTGCAAGACCTAGCGCTTGTTTGGTTGGGAGAATGAAATGAGAAAAAAGAATTACTTTAAAATATTTTTTTAAATCTTATTATATCTAAAATTATTTTAATAAATAGTATATTTATATATAAATATATAACAGAAAGTAGGTTTAAAAATTAATTTAATTGTAAATAAATAATTATTATTTAATCTAATTGAATAAGTGTACTTATAAAATACTAATAATAAATAATTAATAATTAATAATAATTATATTAATAATAAAAATATTAATAAAAAATAAAGTTTAAAAATTGATTTATATTAAAATAAATAATTATTTTTTAATATAATTCAATAAAAATATTAATAAAAAGTAGAGTTTAAAAATTGATTTATATAGTATTTATACTGAATAACAAGGAACCGTAGTTGTACAACCGTATTCGACGAAGTGACAAAGCCACTTTCGTCCATATATGTTGTTTATCACTAACCCATTCATGCAGATTTCCTAACGGTGGTAGCAGTTTCCCGATGACGAGTCAAAGCCAATACCACATGCTCATACTTGACCGACATATGTAATAACATTATGAAAGCTCAAGTACATGTTTCAAGACTTTCGCTACTCTGATACCGTATACCTTTCTTGAAGTGATGAAGTATTAAGTTGATACCGTACGTCCTCCATAAAGTGATGTAGTGTTAAAGTTAAAGAATATCAAGAAAGATGGTTACACTCGCTTTCAACATCAAGAACAGTATGAGCATGTCGCTCCAGAAGTCACAAGATCACAAGAAGGCAAAGATTACAAGATGGAAAAAAGAGATTATGCGTGGTTGATGATCTCAAGAAGTTCAAAAGATCACATACAAGTCAAATCAAAGATAAAAGCTAAAGCCTAAAAGTCTAAAGATTACTACATCAAGATTAACAAGATAAAGAACAAGATAACAAGACTACGAGCTAAAGATTGAAGACATTCATAGAATGTAGTGCTTAAGTTTTTGTAAATTAGAGTGACCTCCCTTAGGGGGAGATTGTTAGAAATCGAGAAAAGACTCGATCACTTCCAAAGTTGTAATAGTATAGCTCGTAGCATAATATTTGGAAACATACCAAGCTAACCGGGTCAACATAAGTCATCCTTATGTTGATCGGCCATATGCTAGGTATATATACCCCTCGCCATGGCTTGGAGAGGGTTGGTTGTTCATTTGGTTATTCATCTTAATACATTTTCCTTTCTTTCTCTCACTAAGTGCTATAACTCTCCTTTCTCTCTCTAAACTTTCTATCTTAATTAGTTGTTAAGTGATTTGATACTTCTACAAATTTCTTTTGCGGAAGTTGAACAATTGTAGGATTTTCCAAAAGACAAACCATCTCAAATTTTCCACTTTATGCACTTATAAGTAAACACACACATATCGATTTCTTAAAGCTTTGTGTGGGTTTAGAGTTAAGGCTTCTTCCTATAGACTTTGTGTATGTTTTCAGGTTTTTGATTTCAATTTCTTTTTTATTTTAAAATTAGGGTTTACGTGAGAATTGGGGGGTTTTGTTAATTTTTTTTTCGGATAGTTTTTTGCAGGTTACTTTGCTTTTGCATGTTTTTGTTTTTAATTTCTTTTTGATTTTGAAATTTTGGTTTATTTTTGAATTGGAGGGTTTTGTTAATTTCGTTTTTTCGGATAATCTTTTGCAGGTTACTTTGCTGATGCTACTTGCAGGTAAGTGTTTTTGCAGGTTACTTTACTGACTTTGGCTAATATAAATTTAGTAATGAAGGCTGCAATAAGAGCGGATAAAACATCGGTAACTCATTCTTAAAAAAAGGTAAATTATTCAAACTATTCAGTGAAAGTCATTCATGTAATAGTGTGAAATTACGACGTTATGCTCCTTTTTTTACATTCCATGCAACCACATAGTGTATAGTCACATTTAGTAGAATTGCATAAACTATCAAGATAGCCTTAAAACAGTTTCGAGTGTTTGGATAATCCAAAGTGCTTCTGTTTATTTTCTTATTTTAGGGTCAAATAAGCAGTCATTGTCTTGAAAACAACCTAACCTATTTTAGCGATTACAGCTATAAAGAATATTGAAAAAATGTTTCTAATAACAGTTTTGATCCCATATAGTCACATTTTCAGGCACACCCCTTTTTAAGCATGAAGGTTCTCCCGATATGACAGAAAGGATACAATCGTCATTAGATGCCAGAGTTTAAAAGGTACTGGAAGCACCACCTTTGAATCTGCCACAGTCAGTACATTTTAATTTATATATTTATCATTGTTCATATTGATAGAGTACAAATATAAATACACGTGATTGGCAAGAGTATATTGTTAGGAGCATACGGGAAACACAAGAAGTTTATACATGTTATCAAGGAAACCAAAAGTTGCATTAATAAAAGATTGATTGTAATATGAATTGACAGGAAATTATTGTTGTCTTCGGTAAACATACACTTGAGATTATCATGGGGTCTGTTCTTATAGATTTAGTATGTGGTTTGGATAGTAGAAACAGGGTTTTTTGGGCACAGGTCTTTACAGGTTTGTGTGTTGTTTTTATAGCAAAAAAAGGCTACTTGGACACATGTTTTATAGAGGTTCGTATGCTGCCTTTTTACAGCGTGTGAATGTTGTTCTTTACAACAGAAAAGGCGTTGTTTAATTGTTTTGTTATGGGTCTAATCATGAACTTTTTTGACGTCGTGATAGGTTATGGTTTATGTTTGGTTTCGTGCAATGACTTTCAAAACCCATAACCATGACAAAGGCCCAAAGTTAGGCCCACTTACATATATATATATATATATATATATATGGGTCAATTTAGAAATTGTTTAATCTATAATGGATCAACTGGCTAATAAAACTAAATGATTTTTAGTTATATTTGAATTGTTATATTCTAAGTTTTCATTGTAGATTTCATGAGGGTGGGGAAGAGAGCTCACCGAGTTGTCCATAATTTGATGGATAGATTGATTATGCAGACTGCTGATGGAAATAAGGTACTGTGCTCATTCATGATTCACCATGTTAAACTTTTCACACACTTAATATGTTTTCTTTTTTAATCAAGTTTCTTTTATTTAAATGTTGTTGTTATTTTTCACAACCCAAGTAACAAAAAAGAGATCAGTTCATCATATTGGCAAGTTGGTTTAGAAGCTTCTGAAGTGAGGTGTTTTTAGGAGCATACTTAATATTTATATCAGGTTGTTGTGGACTTAAGATACGTTAGGATCACGTTACTAAAAAAATCATGATAAGGTGTGTTTAGATTAGGCTACTATAGAAATTAAGAACAAGGTATGCTTGGATCAAATTATCACAAAAGTGTGTTTCGATTAGACCATGCGACTGAAGTAACATGATGTATTTGGAGCTGACAGGAACGTGTATAGCTGTCTTTGGTTTATGTTGCTGCAGATATTACTTTTGTAAAAGATAATTGTCTTGATCGTCAGATACCATTGACAAAGAAATAGGCAGAAGTGTATGGAAACTGAGTTCAAGTTTAAATGGTCTTCCACATCCCAAGAATGAGTATCTGATAGCTGTACAATATGCTCTCGAAGATGATGAAGAACCAGAGGAAGCGATGGAGTTGTTCGATTCTGATTATAATCATACATTATGTGTGTACTTTTTTACTATTTATGTTATATAAGTAAGCATATGTTTATTGCCTATATGATCCAAAAGCCACAAACCAAACTATAATTTGAGGTCACAATATAGTACTTTGATAGAGATATTTTAAGATCTTCCTTTACTCATGTATTAAAATCTCATACACCAAAAATGTTAAATGAAAAAAATGTAGCTAACCTTTTATAATACAACGAGTATTAACATTTGATAAACATAAGTCATAACTTAGGCCATCATTTTCATGAAACATTCTTATAATTATGTGCATGATATGTAATAATGTGTAGATTTGCATAATTTTACGACGCTTATTAAGAAAATGATATCATAATAAGATGTTAAGATTATGATCTTATGACCTCGATCTTTAAAAAATGAATATGATATTAAGTAGGATCTCGATTTTGAAATGGTTGGATGATATAAAGTACGCATTGAATGTATTTCCTATTATCTAATGTCCTCACAAAGCAAAATAAATGAAACAATGTAACAATAATGATTAGTTCATATGCAATTTGTTCTTCTTTCCTTTTGTATAAATCAACTATAACATTTGGTGCTATAATGTATGCAACCATTATAAAATAACTGTTAACCATCAGTTTGTTTTCTTTCACAACTAGATAGGCGTTTGAACTAAAGGTTTTATGGTATAATGATGCAACTCATTCGTGTATTTTAAACCATTTACTTGAAATAATTTTATTAAATACACAGTTTAATTATTACCGTTATTTTGTTAAACCATTAGGTATAGAATACACACTTTAAGAAATTACTTAATTATTACCGTTCTTTTGTTAAACCTTATTTTGAAAGTGCCATATGCGTTTAACATTCCTTTAACTTTAGCTAAACATTACGCGACATGTTTCAATTAGATGCACCATCACACTTACACCTCAACAATTCACAAAACATTACGCAATGAACAATTAGATACAACCTGTGTGCATCGCACGGGTCTGAATGATTCGTAATATTAATGTTTACATACTATTCAAATACTAATTAAAAGATTAATTAACAACTAGCCAGTCAAAGTCATATGTTCTTAAGTACGACAATCACGCTTATTGATAAACATAGGCTTTGCGAATGAGTCAACTAGGCTATGATCCTTAAAACTTTAAGAATACATATATCATAATTCATAAATGGTGAATAACATGATGTTTGTTCAAAGGCAAATATACCAATACGTGTAGAATCGTAGGAGAGGGGTGAATACAGTCTCTTTGACTTCTTTGAAGTTTATGAAACTTCAAGTCACAAAGAATTTGAGTGGTGTAACAATCTACTTAACAACACAACCAATAAGTAGATAGATAGAGAGAAAGAGAGAGAGAAAGAGAGAGATAGACACCATGATATATACTGGTTCAAGATGAGTGGGTTTATACCATCCGTACATCCAGTTGTAAATCCATGACACCGATACTATTACACTAGTATAATCCTTATGGTGGACTACAAACCGTTACAACTTCACTCCACTAATATGCACTAACATCGACGCTCACTAAGAAAAGCTACTCCCAATGGTATTCCGCCCTCGAAAACCACCCACAAAGACTCGTGATTCAACTTAACCACAAAGACACATTACTTCCCCCTTGGAAGTATCACAAACCCCACTAGATCACCACATGATCTAAGCTTGACCATAAAGGTACAAGACTTACCTTACAACCAAATTGAATGAATGTTGATTGTTTAAAGTAAGTCCTAACCTAACTTAGAGACTCGATTCTAGTAGAAAGGGTATAAGATACGAAGAGCCTCGACTTAACACACAAGTATGGATTAGGTACTTGTATGTCTCTTTTGCGGAGACGTGTTCTCTTGAATAGAATGATGGATGAGAAGATTAGAACACAAGTAGTGTTAGACTAGAGAATTAGAAAGAATAAATAAGAGGAAAGAATGATTGGCAAGAGGTAAGGAATACAAGAACCAAAGAAGGGTATTTATAGGCCAAAATCACAAATTGGAAAATCCAATTCGAGAGTGGCGCGCTGCCCATGCACCAGAATCTCGTCTTGGATTTTTTAGGTTTTGGCATTTTCAATACCCGTTCTGCTAAACCCCTAATTGTACTTCACACTTTGACCTTTTCGTCATTCTAACACTCAAGGTGTTATAAAGGCAACCAACTCAAATAGTAATTTGATAAAAACGTTTGTGAAGTGTATAAAAGAAGTTTTAGGGATGTTTGTCTAAATTCAAAGAGAAATAGAAAAAAAGGTTTATGTTTGGGTATTCCCCATGTAATGGATAAAAGTTTTGCCTCCTATGATTTGAAATTCAAAATTCAATTTAAAGTAAAAGGGTTGAGTTGTCATTGTGTGAAAGAGAGAACATTTGAAATTTAAAATCAAAAGTTATAAGAGGGTTGTATGTGTACTAGGATGGGTTAGAAACTAACCATGGTTTGATGATGAGTTGGCATGAGTTAGGGAGAAAGAATATGCCATACTTAGTGAGGAAGCGTAGATGTTGTAAGGGGGAAAATTTGAAATTCAAATTCAAATTATGTTTGTGAGTTGGCAAGAGTTAAGCAAAAGGGTTATTCCATGGAGTATACTTAACTTTGTGGCAAAGCGTATATGTTGTGAAAAAAGTGTGAGTTATATATGATAAGGATAAGATGTGATTGTGATGTGATGGTTTGGAGCTTAAGATTTAAAATTCAAATTTGAAATTAGAATGTTGAGATAAGAGTGTGAGTTGGCAAAGTGTGTTTGGAAAGTTTAGAGAGTATGTGGGATATTTGAAATTCAAATTCAAATATAAGTGAGTGAGTAAGTAAGTTGAGGGAGTAGATAATGTTATAATAGGACACTTAAGAGCGTATGTTAGGAATGAAAGGAATAACAAGTACAAGAAGGTACATGTGTAAGTGAATGTGAGTTGGCACATGTGGGTTTAAGCTTGGGGAGGTTGTATGTTGTGAAGGTTAATGTGAGAGTCAAGAGGGTGATTATCAAAGAGATGATAATATGTTTGTGCGTAATATAATGTCAAAAGAAAAGAATGTGACAATATATGATTGGGAATGTATTTGGGAAAGTAGAAAGATTGTGTGATGGAATGTTGTGATTGTGTAGGAAAGTGTGTTTAATCATTTATTTGGAAAGTATAGAATAAACAAATGATTAAGGGAATGTTTAGTCAGAAATGGTGTGTAAGAGATGTGGGAGTTTGTAAAACATTTATTGTTTAGAAAGTGAAAAATCAAAGTATAATCAACTTTTAAATAAAACACACTCGAATATCCATTAAGACTTAATCCATGATTAATCAACAATTTACATGATCACTAATCATCTTGATGCAAACAAACAAAGAGCTTTGAATCTCAAGTAAAGCACTTCCCGTAAAGGGAAAGGATGCGTTTACGTAAAGTGACCTTTAACTTCGTTTGACCAATAAGGGAGTAAAACCTGTTACGTGAATAGAAACAACATAAATCTGGATTAAGGTCAAATGAATACTTTCGTTTGATGGTATGTTGAAATTATGATTGTACTAGGTTTAATAAAGAGTTTTAGCCTTGGCTAGAGTTGTTTAGTAAAGAAAATAAGTTGGCTTTTATCAAAACCGGGAGGACTTGTTTTTGCTTCTCTATAAGTCTAAACCTCATTTCAAGTTTTCCAATTGCTCAAGTATCATGTACATACCTTTATTGAAAGATCCACATGTTTTGGGTAAGAGGAAAGCCGACAAGGAAAAAATCGCGAAAACTCAATTCGACTATGACGCGTGTCCAACGCTCCAGAATCACTATTCGTTTTTTGGTAGTTTTTGTCTATCGCCGATACTTTTAAGTGTTGTGAACGTTTATTTGTCATCGTTAAAACATAAAGGAGATATTGGTGAATGTTGCACTAACAAACTTCCTCTTTTTGATGATGACGATAAATTTCTGAAAGTAAATAAAATTACAAACATAGCGAAGATGAAGAACGCCATTGATGTAGCTTGCGTCTTAACCTTTCCTTGTAATTTGGTGAAGCTTGAACATTGTCTTCACCCTTGAGCTTTGTTATCTTTCTTCTCCCCCGTCAGCTCTAGATCTCTTTGTTTTCTTTCTCCCCCTTTTGTCGAATAAAAAAGGCGGGATCTTGATCTTCCATTTAAAGGTGGATATGTTTGTAGAGGTAGAAAGTAGATATCTAAAAACGTGATCCCACTAGATTGTTGCTCCCCCTTATTTTAAGATGGGGATCCATAGGTCAAGAGCATTACCATCGAGGTATTCTTGGCTACACAAAGAGCAAACAAACACAAAACACCAAGCAACAAACATATACGCATGTTCAAGTCCAATCATGGGTTAATTTACCATTTGGAACTTAGAAACATGGATTAGTACCACCATGATTTATTATGACTTTTACATTGTTGCATTTATCCATATCAAATGCATATTCTATCATTATGCATGTATTATTATGACTCTAATCACTTTTTGTTGAGCATGTTAGGATGGATCATTTTGGATGTGTTTTAGTTATAATCACATCACACAATGTTGTTCAAATAATAAGTCACAATCAAGGATAAGTAAATATTCAAGAAAGCATCAAGCATTTCATTTCACTTAAAGCATACAACAAACAACATAGATTTTACAAAACCTAACAACAAGTTATACTAGGAATTTTCGAATTCTACACTAATTTATTCTAGCAAGCTTGTGATCTTCCAAAGGAATTATTCCTAGGTTTTTCGTCTTCTCAAGACCATTCTTCATTATTATCTTAAAGAAAGACCCTTACAATATCCTCAATTACCATGGTTAGAACCTTTAGATCATTGTTAATGGACATATGTATCTCTCGTAATTCTTTGCGAATAGCATACACGTTCTCTTCCGTCATGTATTGAATTTGGCAACACACACAGTTATAAACATGAGAGTCGCGAGAGGGTTCCTTAAGCTTGGTACTTATCTTCTACCATATTGGGTTCTCTACCAAGCACAACTTAAGAAAATCTTTGCAAATGTCTATGTCATATCCTCTAAACTCTTCCTAATTAATAATTTCTTCTTCCTCTGAAGTCATTAATCTTCTACCCGTATTATTGTGGAATGATGAACGTTCAAAATCACTCATATTTTGTGTTTTAAGCTTACTCAAGCCAAATTTTAGACTTTTTTGTGTTTTTATGTTCTTTGTGCCAGTTTCCTTTTATAATCAGATTAATGTGGTAGGTATTATTTTGTAGAGGTTAAGGGGAACAAATGACAATAAAGCCTTGCATAATGTACCTTGATTTCTTGAATTGATGGTGTTGGAAAGAGAATGATGACTTGATGTTTGAGTGTTTAGTTAAGATTAAGGTAGGGTTGGGTAATTAAGTTACACAAGCTAGTTACTACTGTTATGCATTAATGCACCCTGATTTGTCAAGGCATGCATGATTCTTCCAATTGTCAGTTAGTCGTGTAAGCACTTAATTCAACATTTTTGGATGTCTGGAATTGACAACTTTATCTTCATGTCTGATACGTTGATATAATATATACTAATTTATAAAACAAATACCACAAGAGCCCCAATTAAGAAAAATTCCCTAAGGGAAAATTCACTCTTAAAAAATTATAACATATTTAATATATAATATACGTATGTTTACGGGGAAAGTATGATTTCCGGGTCCGTTTTCCAAACGATTTTGAGAAATTGAAACCTCGCTTGATATTGATACTGATTTGAACGGGTTCGAGATTGATTGGGTTTTTCTATAACTACTAATAAAAACAAGCAATTAAAAATAATTAAAGCACTTAACAATTAACGGGAAACATATAAAAACGCGACAAATAAGCAAGTAAACTAAATTTAAACTCCTAAAAAATTTAAACTAAATTTCTAAACCTAAATTAGGGACAAAAGAAAATTTTAAGAAAAAGAAAAACATTTTTTTGATGATTTTTGTATTTATTATGAATTAAATTAATTTAATTAATTAAATCCTAAAAAATAGCAAATTAAGTACTAAAAATTAGAAAAAATGATTTTTAACTTAGAGAAAAGTCTAATATTACATAAAAACTCAGGAACAACTATTTTTAAAATTAAAATCCTATTTTTAAACTTTAAAATAAAGCTTTAAAAATGAAATTTAAAAATCTAATAGATGTAAAATGACTTTACTGGATTGTCAAACCTAAAGCGAATTTTATAAAACTAAAACAGTTTTTTTTTGTATTTTTTTAAAACTTTTTTGTTTTTTTTTTATTGATTTTTTTAGATTTAACTTTCGAAAAAACTTATTAAAAAATAAACGAATTGATGGAAAATTAGGAAATTCAGGATTAAATCTATGATGCATCGAAAGTATTACTAAAAAAATAAAAGGACCAAAACTCAGCCTTATCAAATAAGCTGAGAAAAAAGGCTTATAAGGGGTACGGTTATTGAAAAAACTAGTAAATGAAAAACGTTGTATAAAGATAAAAGGAAGGTTTGACGGTTGAGCTATTGTGCATGATGTAATGAGAGTGTGTTGTTGTGTGGGAGGTCGTGGTGTTCGAGGCAGGCAAACACCCTTTTCGCTTATTTTTTTATTTTTTCGATTGTTTTTTCAAACTAAATATTGGGACTTATTAAAGAACTAATTTAGAGCAACTCTTGCTTAAAACTGTAATTTTTGTCTGAAAGTGATCATATAAGCCCTAAAACGCTTTTGAATAAGCTGTCACGCAAGTGACCTTTGAGCTCAAAGTGCTTGTTTGGAATTTGTAAAGGCTTTGACAAGCTTCAATATAAGCTCAAATTAAAAATAAAAGAAGTTCTAGAAGCTGAATGATGTGCTTTATTCTAATAATGACAAAGAAAATTAAGCTGAAATCTGAAGACACCCTAAATCCTTGGATCAAAAGGGGGCAAATCAGAATGCTGCAAATAGCTAAAAAAACTTAATAGACTAAAAGACTAAATAAGCTTAAATGGATCTTAAGCTTTTGCAGACCCTTAATCAACTTACTATAAGCTAAGTGTTTAAACTAAAAATCTATACTAACAACTAAGATCTAAATTTAAAAGCGACTTAGTATTGATACTGTTTTTTGGCTTTTTTTTCAATACATTTTCATGAAACTTTTTGACAGAAAAGTATAACCTAAAAATATAAGCTTTAAATTGGAAAACAAACTTTGATCTTGTTAAGGCTATACCTAAACTAAAAGTTTCATGGAAAAATAAGCCCCTTCGACTAACATATTTACTAGCTTAAAAGAGACTAAAAGATCAGCAGTACTAAATACTTGTTAGTACTGCTGATTGCAAATGGCAATAAAGTCCCAATTAAATTTGCAGGGCAACCTAGTGAGGTTATACATGCATAATTCACTCTTGTTGAGTGGTTATAAACTTACTTCTAACATAATCAAAACCTTTAAAGCCTAGATCAAATTTTGCACAAGTGAAAATCAAAGAAAAATTCCCCTGGTGCAGGCACTTTCAATTACACCTACTTGTTCATTTTAAAATCTATGTTTTTGAAAATGCTTTTCATAATTAAAAGTGGAAATTGAAACTGCTCAAGTAAGTGGAAGCTTCTTTGGACTTGTTGTGGTTAAACAAGGCTAAAACCAAGCACTCTTTTTTTTAACTTGACAGAATTGAGCTCAAGCTGTAAAATGAGAATCTATTAACAAAGCATTAATTTCCAGATAACTAACAGCTTATAACATAACTTAAAATGACATAATCTAACTACTATAATTAAAGAATGGAAGATCTAAGACTTAGGCTACTATATTTTTAGGCTTTTTATAGATTTAAATGACATGATATGAAAAACACTACGATTTTATAACTAGTAGCTAAAAACAGTATGTTCTATATAGTCTAATATGCAATATTTAAGTAGAAATAAGCACAAATAAAGCTACTACTTTAAGCAAATACGCAGATCTAAGATATAAAGCATTAAGACAAAACTATTTAAGCTAGAATTTAAAAGCAAGGAAATTATAAAGAAACTTATAGAGCTTCAGCTTAACAGAAGCTAAAGGCTCTTAGAGACCTTTTGCTACAAACTCTCCTAGCTTATAATAAAGCTAGGAGGTAAAAGTCATTAAGATCCTTCCCCATTTCTAGATCTCCTTCTAAAAGCTTAAATCCACAAGTTAAGGTAAATAGAATTTTAAGCTTGTAATTAAGTTTATGTACAAGATTTAAGATCAATTGAGCTCAATTCATGAGCTTAGGAGGACTGTAGGAGAGTTTATAGCAGATTATATAAGCTTATGAGAGATTATTGACTATTATAAGAATTTTAGATCTTAAAAGATTTAAAAGAAGATTAAACATACTTGATTTATTTTAAGAGAAGCTGTGATTACTAATGAAAAGAGGAAATACATAGAAAAGCTTTTAAAAATAGTGAATTACAAATAAGAAATTTAAAAAACTACAATAGCTACTAAAAATATACGTGTCTGAATGGTGTGAATATTGAGGCCATTTTTATAGGCATATAGATCCTTTCTAGGCCTCTAATATGTTAGACGCGCCTATCAACATCATCCCTTATTCATCATAATCATTGTTCCTTCTTGTCCAGCCGTGGGTCTCACTTATGATCTCACACGGATTGCCAGTGTGGCAATCCGTTTGTGACTCAATTGTGTTTGTTTACTGAATGTGTTAGTGCACAACCCACGTCCCTTTTGCTTTCTCCTCGTCACACGTTGGCTTGAGCTTGAGAGGGAGCTAATGAAAATCCTTTGATTTGACTGATCTATCACGCAATCTTGTTAACGAGCTCTTGAATTGTCCTTTTTGGACCCGTGATTGATGACTTGCCCCTTGATTTACCATGGACGAAAGTTGGGAAAGGGATGATGAATAAGTAACCTTTCTTGGCGCCCAAAATTTTAACTAAAACGTGGGTATTTCGTTTTAAAGTTTGGGAGAATTGCAACTTTAGGTCCTTGTGGTTGTATATAAAGGTGGTAGTGTAAAAAAAAAGTTTTGGAATAGCATGAATGGTCCTGGTGGTTTTATGAAAGGGCTATTGGGCTAAAGGATTGGGCTTTGATCCGGGTGTGGCTCTTTTAGGGTTTTAAGGAATTATTTTTGCAACTTTTGAAACTTGAAGGGGCTATTTTGAAAACATTTTTAGGTTTTGTTGACTTCTGTTGACCAAGATTGAATGGAGTTTAACTCTAGTATGTGACTTTTCTGGCTTTGGCTTTCGGCATTATTGTTCACCTCCTTCCGTTCTTGTGTCCTTGTTTGCCCGTTTTTGACGGTTTTCATGTGATTTTTCATTATATCGTACCTGCACAAAAACACAGAACACAAAAACAAGTTTATTTTGCCATTTTTCACTGTGTTTTGGGTTTAAATGGGTCATTTTAAGTATTAACGGATATGTGTATTTTACACTTATCAAATGCATTGCAAAGAAATTACTTAGGATCTCAGATGAGTGATCCAAGTTATCAAACCTACTTCGATGTGTATTTTAATCCTTTTTTGATGTTTTACATATATAGGAACACATATTCCATTATATAAGCACCAATTGTTGCAATATATAATATCTCAGAATTATGGTTCGATGTGTTGTGTCAACATTGATAATATTTAACTACCAAAGTGATGGTAAGTTAAGTACATGGAATCTCGGATGAGAGTTTTATATTATCATGTTTATTCTTCTGTATTTAAGTATGTTATGCAATACCATATCGAATTCAAATTTATAAAAATTCTCTTCAATTACGTGAGTAGTTTGTATGCTTGCATAAAGTTTTATCTTTTCTTTTCTAGCCAAAAACATATAGCATGCAATCAACACATAAAATGAACAAGTTGACACAAATACAACATTTTCAATACAAGTGTGAGTTGTGATCCGACATGTTATTTTGTCATCGAATTTTTCTATTCTATCTTTCATGTCTACCGAGTGTGATAGAGCATACAATGTTGGAAGTATATCGATTTCACAAATCTAAATTTGTGAGGCAATAGTTACCACAATATTGACAAGACGTAAAGCAAATTTCTTGTTCATAGCACATACGTTTGACATGTAGAATCCGAAATAATATCAACCATATATTGAATAATGCATTGATAGGTATCCTTCATCTCGTAACACAACGAAGTTGCTTTACTTCCATGCCTTTCACATAAGTCCTAGCACATAAGCATATAAGCCCTAAGAGCACATATATATAAAGGTTATGTAGATGACTTCTAGACCTTTAACCTTTCCTCTCAAATTAATATTCTATGGTGCATGTCAACCATGAACAACCTCAACTAGACTCGTGCGGTTTGGACTTTGGAAAATGTCATGCGAAAATCTTAGGCTTATTTTGTATTCGACATAAGTGTTCTCTCATTTAACTCACTAGTTACTTGTTCTATTTAGTGACCTCTAGCTTCTTTGATACTTTTAGAATAACCTTCATCGAAAACATTAACTTATAATGAAGGCGACCCTTTAAGATCTTGAACTATGGGTTCATTGATCCTATCGTGTCTTACTGAAGGAGATGACTTGGGCTTAGGCAAGCTCTCATCAAAGGTTACATTGAGAGATTCCTCAATCCTCATTATTTCCTTGTTAAGCACTATGTATGCTTTACTAGTTTGAGAGTACCCTAAAAACACACCTTCGTATGAATTTGGGTCAAAATTAGTGAGATGTACCTTGGTGTTAAGTATGAAGACTTAACAACCAAATACCCTAAATGACGGCTTCCTATTTCTTAGTATTTCGTACAGTGTTTTTGTAGAAATATACACAAATATAAGCGAATCCAACCAACTACCCTTGATTCACTATAAGATTAAAGTTATTACAATACTTTGAAAGAGAAACAAGATTGATCACAAAGTATAATCAACTAATATAATTAAGAACAATATAAGAATCAGATAGATCAAAATAGTTGATCTATCAATACAACATCAGAAATCAAAGAAGAGAGCTTTTAGGGTTCTTGAGAGAGAGATGAGATGAAAAACGTATCCATCAAGGAGATCTGCTCCAGACTTTATATAACCAACATACAAATAGATTCTAAACACAAAAGTTAGGGTTAGAAAGAAAGGGATAAAGATAGAAATGGTCCCTGAACCATATAACAAATAAAACTTGATAATTCAACACCCTTCCTTAAGCTTTTCAACTTTGAACATGTCTAACATTCCAAGCTTATCACAAAGAAGCTTATGTTGCTCAATGTCTAAAGCTTTAGTAAGCACATCAGCTATCTGCTGAGAAGTGTGAATTTTCTCAGTTTTGATAACATCACTTGCAACCTTCTCTCTAACCAAATGAACATCAATATCAAAATGTTTTGATTTTACATGAAAAACAGGGTTTGTAGCAATCTGCAAAGCTAAACTATTATTACAATACATCATAATAGGTAACAATCCCTTAACACCCATGTCACCCAACAAATTGGATAACCATATTACTTTACAAGTTGCAGAAGCCATGCTTCTATACTCAGCCTCAGTAGATGACCTGGACAAAGTTGACTGCTTTTTACTTTTCCAGGTCACTAAAGAATCACCAGAAACACACAGTATCTGAAGCAGATTTTCTAGTAGATGGACATCTAGCCAGTCAGAGTCAGCATAAGCTCTTAATTTAAGATTACCCTTTTTTTATTGATTTGAATACCACTCCCTGGAGAACCCTTAAGATATCTTAAGACTCTCAGGGCAGCATCCAAATGAGATACAAGAGGAGCATGCATATATTGACTTAAACAATGAACAACATAGGAAATATCAGGCCTTGTATTAGTAAGATATATAAGCTTGCCTACAAATTTTTGATAATTTTCAATGTTATCAAGCAAATGATCATCATCAGATTTAATATGATTAAGAGTAGTATTTTCAGGCAAAGGGGTATCAACATGTTTAGCAGCAAGTAAACCATATTCATGTAAGAGTTTAAGACAATACTTCCTTTAACTAAGACAAATACCTTCATCATTATCCAAGACTTCAATACCAAGGAAATATTTCAATTTTTCTATGTGTTTAATTTGAAATTTCGACTTAAGAGATATTTTAAACTTTTCAACTTCAGACACATCATTACCAGTTATCATAATATCATCCACATAAACAAGGAGAGTTATAAAGACTTTATTAGACTTCTTGGTAAACAAGGAATAATCAAATTTGGATTAAACAAATCCATTTTCAAGAAGAGCCATGGTCAATTTAGCATCCCATTGTCTAAGGGCTTGTTTAAGACCATATAAAGATTTATTTAATTAGCAAACTTTACCTTTCAAAATATCAAAACCAAGAGGGAGAGTCATATAAACATCTTTAGAGAGATCCCTATATAAGAAGGCTTTATTAATGTCAAGTTGAAACAAGTCCTAGTTATTACATATAGCAACATTAAGCATACATCTAACAGTAGACATTTTAAAAACAGGACTAAAAGTTTCAAGATAGTCAAATCCCTCCCTCTGGCTGAAACCCTTGGCAACCAGCCTCGCTTTATATCTTTCAATTTCCCTTGTAGATTTATATATAATTTTCCATAACCATTTAGATCCAACATGTTCTCTTCCTTTAGTAAGATCATAAATAGTCCAAGTATTATTCCTATTTAAGGCTTTTATTTCATTGTTCATAGCTTCAATCCAGTTAACATTTATAGGACCGCCACCAGTGACCCCAAAACATGTTTTTTGTTCAAAATCATTTGGTGACTTATCTGTAGAATATAGGACTTTAAAAAGTTGTTTCAGCACATAAATTTCGTATTTTAAACATCATTTCTACTTTTACGACTTAGACAAACATAAGTTGGCATTTCCAAGTTCTTTTGAGAAAATTTTCCTTCAAGCTAGTATACAAAGTATATTTAATAACAAAACTAGTACGAATTAAACAACAAAACACTTTTCAAATTTAATCCCCCTTCATGGGTAATTTGATACATGGATCGTACTCTATTTTAAAAACCATTTGATTTGAAAACTAGAGCGATGTGGCTCTAATACCAATTGTGGAAACCGTAGAGGGGAGGGGGGGGGTGAATACATTTCCATTTAAAACTTTAAATCTTTTGTATCAAATCGCCAATCAAGTTAGACGTAATATGAGAAGTGTCGATAATAGGTTTTACAACAACTAGCACATATCTTAATAATACAAACTCAACCACAATATTAACTACAAAGTAGTACACAACCTTAACTAACAATACATACACAATCATTCACACAATCATAAGCACAATGCAAGTATAAAAGTAAAGCGGTAAATGTAAAGAAATAAGTAAAGCTAAAGGTAAAAGAAAATGCAAACCGACACGGTGATTTATAGTGGTTCGGTCATGAAGCTCCTCTTCGCCCTACTCCACTACCCGAGTATCTAAATCGAGAGTTACTTTACTAATCAACAAGTTCCCTTTCGGCGGATAAAACCTTATACCAATGCTTACATTATTTTTCAACACTAAGCTAGATGTCGAGTTCTTCTTCGGGTACAACCAAACCCGTTATGTTTTATGGCCCAACATAACAAACCTTGTGTTTTATGGCCTAAACACATATACCGCGTCGCTTACATTATTTTTCGACACTAAGCTAGATGTCGAGTCCTAATCTTACCTAGAACCAATCTACCACTTCACCAATGTATCTTAAGGCCTAAAATACTAACCAACCCACAATCAACCCATCCAAATATATACATCATTTGGATCTACACACTACTAAATATTGAAAGCCATGGACTCGACCTATATGTAACAAATGTTACAAATAGACTAACTAGACTACATAACTTCAGATCTTGAACATGACCGAAGTTCTTCTCTTGCACTTGAGGAAATGAGAAAATGATAGAAGATTTGATCATATTTAAACAAGATTAACCAAGTTGAATGATCAAAGATTTAGAGAGATTTAGTAAGATCTAGAGAGAGAAAGAACTGAAAGAAAATCATGCAAGAGGGTTGTAAAAATAGTTGGAGGTAACCCACTATTTATAGGAGCTGAAAAAACAGCCTGTCAGGAAATGGCGGTCCCAGATATATTAGGGGGCCGCCAAATATTTAAGGGGGCCACTGACCGAATTAAGGGACCGCCCCGATATACGCTTCTGTTTTTGTCTTTTTGTGGTGACAAACTTGTCTGGTGAAAGTGACACTTATTTTAGGGGGGGGGGGGGGAAATGACTAGATTTTGAAATTCAAAATAATTACCAAATAAAACATTTCTTTATAATTCAAAAATAATTTGTCTATATAATTTTTAAGAAATAGTTTTGTTATATTTATAAAAATGTAAAGTTTAAGACAAAAACTTATTCCTTTGATCATCCTACAAGTTTAATATTGTTTGTACATACCTTATGTGATTTCTGTCGGGTGCAAAAAATATCGTTGTTGATGTAGACTTGAGACGTCGAGAGATGTAGATGCAAGTATGCATTGATAATTTGTGATTACGAGTAACTTGCGCACTTTACGTTACATATTACAAGTCACATGTTTGTCATCACCATAACATAAAGAGATCGTTTAGATTAAATATCGTAATATTTGCACTAACAATGTTAATGATAGAGTTTGTTGCAATAGTCATCGTTGCCAAAATAAGAAAAGAAACATGAAAGTGTGTGACAATATCGACTATTACCCCATACCATGACTCTCATCATCTAAACCATAACTCTCATCACCTACCGGTGCGCCTCACCCTCGTAGGCAAGACCCTCATCCACGCGTCAGCAGATTATATCACACATCATCAGCCGACGGACTACTCCAGTATCCTTTAGCGACCTTGCTCACACTGTAGAATCCAAACTCACTCAATCAACTCATCACCACATCATCCGTCCATCCTCACTATCCTCTACTAACTCAGATGTACCCTAATAACGCTTCCGTGAAGGAAGGTTTGACGGTGACAAAGATGGCGAACTCTCGTGAGAGGACCTAAACCTCTTACGGAACGCAGACTCAGACATAGCTGCCACCTCTGCCATACTAGCAGAGAGGCCTGATGACATCGCAGGTGGAACACGCACAACCATGTGTGCGGTCCTGCGGAGAATGGGAACCAAAGTGGGTGGAGTACTCTCAGGTAGTGATGTAGGTGGTGCTACAGTGAGGGGTGACTCAGGTGTCTCAGTATCAATGGGGTCCTCAAAAGGCTCGGACTCAGTGTCCGTCCCATTCAAATAAGCCTGCCTAATGGCCTTATAGGGATCCTCAAGAAGTGGTACGGGCACTTGGGAGCTCTGAGCTTCGTCAGCCTGGGTGGAACTCTCCGGGTCAACAAAAACTAGGGTAGACATCATGTGATAACACGGTAAAAGGGTAAAGGTATAAAATATTATTATCCAAATTATCAACATCATTATGCTTACATATACAAATCATTATATCGTTTGAAATTAGACGTTCGTAACCGTATATATATATATATATATATATATATATATATTAAATATATCAGAAAGAATACGAACAATGAATAATCACCGACCAGGTTCGATACCGAACACGCACAACTGGTCAGCACATAAATTACATAATCCACAAAAGCATATTCCCAAATCACGTCGCTACCTGCGACTATCCACAAAATTTCTCAAGGCAACACGCACTACACTAAGGCAAGCATGGCCAACACAAATCAATCAGTCAATCATCGCTATCTGCGATAATTTTACTTATACTCTCAAGGCATCGCACACTACTACTACTAAGGCAGCATGTCAATCCTAAAATCAAAAAAATATCAATCTCAATACTCGCAAGTGTTCTCATCACTTTACATCCTATCATTTTCAGGTGGTCACATTACTCACACTTCCCTTCCCTCCTCTAACATAACTTTAGGAAACTAACCCCATCATTTCATAGTCCTTCCTGAATTAAGCATAGTTGATCAGGTTATGTGTAATTCAAGAAAAATACCATGAACTGCTCGGGTTATTTTGACTTTCGCCATGTTAGAGGTTTTACTAAAAATAGACTTCACTTTCCGGTTATAGTTGCGTTTTTTTATTTTATTTTATAAAAACTGGCATTCTCTATAACCTTGGCTCTGATACCAATCTGTCACACCTCGTCAGTGGCAAAAACACAGGAACACGACGATACCATTCATCGCACAAGATACAAGATCATACACTTTACAATTTACAATAATAAAACTTGGGTTTACATGAATTTTTGCAAGTTAAGGCTTGACAAAATTAAATAATCAAAACCCATCTCGACCCAGTTCCCTTGGGTTACAACTTTGCTCTTCCAATACCATTCAGATACCTTTGATTTAACACACCTGAAAATGATACTCGAAAACATCAACAATAATATTGGTAAGCTTTTAGGTTTGACCTTAAACCCAAAAGCTGTGCCAATATTTCAACAGTGGACAATAGTGCTATATGACAATAAATATATGCAAACAACCTTAGCATCACCGCTAATCAATAACCATATGTCACTTACGCACCTAAAGGGCCTACCAGTTGGAGCACTAAAATTAGGACAGGACCACACACAAACCAGGGTAGGCGTACCCATCCGCTCCAATAATCAAACAAATACTAGGTAGGCGTACCCATCCGATCCAATAATCTCACAAACACTGGGTAGGCGTACCCATCCGATCCAAACAATCATGCATCACATAATATTTACATAGCAGTCATAAGCACATATCTTGTCCCAAAAACAAAACCACATTTCACACAATTTAATTCAAAACATTTCAAAACATATTTGAGTATCATTTTCCCCCAACGTAAAAACAGTAAAAAGTAGGGCTACGAGAACTCACCTCAATCAGCAATCAAAAGCAACTGCACAATCTCAAATAAGGCAGAACACAATCAGTCTCTACGCAAGCGCACAATGTACCTGGCAATGACCTAATATATACTCACTATATCAATACTCGTACAAAATTATCTTATTGTACAAGTGTTCGTCTTTACTCACGCAAAATCCTCATTTTCATCCCAAAATCCCATTTCAAATCCATATCATTCTAAACTCGTTATCTCACACTGATAACTTATTACAAAGACCATCGCCTTATTACCAAGACTTTCTCTCGTTATTAAAACTTTATCTCATATTATGGTTGTGTGGTAATTACGCAAAAATGTTGGGAAAAGTGCGACATCAATACAATACAGCTCAAACACCTCAAATCGTTGAACGATACAAACGACCAAAATATTCTACAGAAATCTGACAAAAAAAGAAATGAGTAAAAACTCCAAAGCCACAGATAAACAATTCATATTTCCGTAATCGATACAATATATATATATATATATATATATATATTAATCCCCCTAAATTAAATAATAAAATTTATTATTATTTTTTCGTCATATTATCACTAACGTATTATAACAATCGCGTCATTAAATATGTCCATGACCCATAGCTTTTACCTCGACACTAAACTTTCCATAAGAATCATCTTCCATTTCCTCAATTAAAATTGACACAACGATTATAAATATTAAATGTTTAAAAAAAAGGTTTTGAGAAATTACATCTTTCGTCTTGCATTAAATTCTTAAGTAAAATAACTATTTATTATTAAAATCTTGAAAGTCTTACCCCTTTTAAGCAAAGTTTCTAAGTATAAATTTCTTTCGAAAATTCGGCATGACCCGTACGTCTTTATGACCTTTTCCAAGGTCTTAAACCTTAATCCAAAACACTTTTTCCCAAACCCGACGTTTTCCGAGAAGCACAATATCAATACCTTCAACATGTTTTATCAAACCGTAGTAAAATAACCCCTTTACATCTGACGAATCCAACAAAATCTTTCTTAGTCCAACATAATTCCTTTAGTTCATTTATAAAGTCCACAAATTCATTTACTTGTTATTGGGTCTTATGGCCCATTACGGTCTTTAAGTAATTAGCCCGATAGCAAAACTTAGTTCATATCTCTTTACATAAGTCCGAAAATATAACTACACCCAATGGACCCTAAGCCCATTAAGCCGAATCAAATATAAGCTATAAGCTTATAATATTTTAATATAAGCCGAAACCAATCAATGAGCCATAAGCTTTTAGTAAAAGCCGAAAACTAATAAGCTATAAGCTTACAAAAATAAGCTAAAAATCATAAGCTCAAAATAAGCCGAGTCCAATAAGCAAAAGCCCAAAACCAAAAACTAAGTCTAATAACCAAGTCTAAGTGGGCCGAGCCCACCTTGGTGTCGGACCAACGCAACCAAACAGACCCTTATTAGGCCGAAATAAACCAAATGCACCCTTCGGTTGGGCCGAGCCCACGCAGAGTCCACAACCACACATGGGTTAGGCCGAACCACTAAACGAGCCGGTTGAGATGAGCCCACACCGAAACAACCCGAACCGAATATCACATAAGCCCAATAAGTTATAACTTAGCTTTTTAAATAAGCAAAACCTCAATATAAGCCCTTTCAAGCATTTTCATAAAATGAAAAATTACCACAACAACTATTTTATTTACACTAAAAATTCCTTTCTTTCTTTCCTTTTTAGCCGGCGCACAAACACCCCCTTTTTACACTTTTTTGTTTCTAAGATTCGATTTTTACGACGATCAACTTATACAACTAGTGTATTAACACCATAATAACCAAAAAAGTAAAACTTTTAACTAAGTTTAGAAAACTTACAAGTTTGGATGACCTTGGTTCGGTTTTGACGCGAAAGGAACGAATTTGTACACCTTTTCTTAACCTGTGTTCTTGTGAAAATCTTCAAAATATTTGTTTTTCTTTTTCCTTGGGTTCATCCGAATAGAGAGAGAGAGAGAGATAGATAAAGAGATATTTTTTTTGTGTTTTTGATTTTCAAAATGGTGCATGAACCAAAAATGTTTGAGATCGTAGAATAAAAAGGGTACTCTGCAAGACATGCTAGCTTAAGAATAGCCATTTTGTCTCCTTTTGACTTCTTTTGACCGATTGGATCCTAGGGAGGGTCTCGGGTCTTCTTTTTTGTGTCGGGATCACTTAAAAACTTAATTTTCATCTATTTAAAACGTCAACCAAACTTAGTTATAATTTCTATTGCGTTTAAAATCATTTTTCCATAAACCTAGGTTATTCACATGACACTTATCACATTAAATTGCTACAAAAATCCATTTTGAGCCGTTATCGGCCGATTGTGGACCGAAAACATGAATTTTTGACAAAACTCAACCGAACCTCGCTCATCCATTTAAAAATACTTCAAACCACAAAATAAGGTTTAACAACTTATATTCAACCAAAATTTAACCTTTTTACGACTGTTATAGTCTTTTACCAAATTTTACGAAAACAACCGTTTTTCTGATAACCTTCAAATCTCACACTCACGATTTACGTTTTAAACCAACGTTATTTCATTATTATGAATTTATTAAATAAATAAACCCATTAACACATTTCTAACTTCATTCAATCTCCACATTTAACTAAACTGTCGTGCCGGTACGCGCTGCGTGCCGATTTTTTGCTAAACGCGGGAAAACTTCCCGGAAAGCATAGAAAAATTCAAAACCACTCTAAAACAAAAAAACGAATAAAAAATGATTCATTTAGGAACTCAAAACTTCCTCAAACTCTCGGTTAAACCGAAACCGCTTTTATGCAAAATAGCCAACATAAGTCAACTTTTCAGCTTTCATCAGGAAAACTAACAAGATCGAAAGACTCCAAAATACAACACTATAATATTTTATAATACTTAACCATGAGCAAATTACCGGTTATCACAACAACCATGGTGGTGGAGGGGACAAGTAAGTCTTCATCCTCCCATTACACTTAGCCTTATGGTAAGACGACAAACGCTTTTCATTACCCTTTTACACAATAGCAAAGAAACCGCATCGTTTTGGAGTTGCAAAACGTCATCATTCGGTGTTGGGTTTGGGTCGTTTTAGAGTTGGGCTGGCCCAAACGACGTCGTTTTTGGGTGAAATGATGTTGTTTCAAGCTGCCCTATTTCCTTTGCAAATGCGTTTAAGTCGAACAGCGTCGCTGTTTTGATTTTTTTTCATTTTTTAAGATTATTTCTATCAAACTTCATGCAGAAGACATAACCTCACCAAAAATGTTTTCACCGACGCCATTAGTCTTACCAACCCTCTTTTCATAGACCATTAGCGTCCGTAGACAATACAAGGGTGTCATCTGAAAATTGCGGTTTGCTTTTACTCCGACTTTAATTTATAGGTTAGTGGTTTTGACTTGGTCGTCGTATTTATGTGTTTCGTGTTTTGTTTTTTTTGTTTTCATAAGTAAGAATGATTTGGATGTTGTATAGTTTTTATTGAATGTTAACCCGTTATTGGAAGGGGATAATGTTTAGTTGTTTGTGAAATTTTAGAGTTTTTACATGGCTAAGTTATTGTTTGTTTGATCATTGATGAATTTAAACTACTCTTCCTCCAAATCTATCAACGTTAGAAAATTGAGTATGTCATACTCAATATAGTTCCAACCATGAATGTAACTAAGACATCACTAAATTGTAGAATGAGAAGGTTCTCATTATGTCTTAATTGAAGTCCTGAATTTGTTGAGATAACGTGTTACTAACAAACTACATCAAGAATTATCTATATATTTTTTACACCTCAACTAAGAATATTTTATTGTTACTTAAAATGCTGAGTATTTAAAGAATAGTATTTTCTTACAAAAGGCAAGTGGGAGTGTCGCTACATCCCAACTGAGAACAATTTATTGTTGCTCAATGTGTTGAGTATTTGAATAATATTATTCTCTTACAAGAGGAAAGTGGGAGTGTCATACATATTGAAGAAATTAAATAACAAGTTACAATACCTCCTAAGACACTAGCGAAATATGCACTAAGTGTTAGTTTTTTAAATATAAATCATATATATAAATAATATGGCCGCGGAAAATGTCACACAACATGGATGTATAGCTTCATATGACTAATCGTACAACAAGTAAATATATACCTTTGTAGCGTGAACCACACAGATTAAACGAAGACTTTCATCTTCAACCCACTATAACCACAAAAAAAACCTTAGTGATCAAAGTAGATCACCTCTATGCTCGTAAACACTACACGTCCTTGTATACCACCTCAATGTTAGCAGATAAACCGAATGCGTTTAGCTAGTCTTAAACTATAAGTATGCAAGACTAGAAGATCAAAAATCAAAACCTAAATGCCCTATGTATTTGAGCCGTGAGTTTTGGGAAAGAAAAGTGAAGAGAAAAATCTTTGTGATTTGTTATTGTGTTTCGAGATTATCCTAATCCCATTCCAAATAGACTGCTTCATATTGAATCCGCTATCGACAAGAGATTTATACCGGTTTTAAGATCTGATAAATAGCAAGAAGCATGAGTGCAAAGAAGCAGCCAATGATTGATAATCATTTTTAGAACTTGATTAATCTTTCACTGAACAATGAGATTGTAGGAAGAAAATTAGTCTTCCATGAGAAGATTAATATTACATAAATGTACACAACTTTATTGCATGCTTGATGACAAGAGTTATCATTCATACTAAAGCAATCGATTATGTCTAGATTTTCATTTTAGTTACAAGCACTAAAGTACTATTATTATAAGTATTGTTATTATTATTATTATTATTATTATTATTATTATTTTATAAATTTTATTTATAACATTATGAAAATTTACATAAAGTTGGATGGAAGTCTAGACACAATCTGTGCTCCCACCCCTTTCTGAATGCAAAAACATACTCTATGAAAGATAAATGAGCCACTTTTAGGATTATTAGAGTGGCTAATAGAAAGAGACCTAATGCATGAAATTGTGTCCAAAGCATCCTCATCAAATTCCCAAACGTTGAAAAAGCAAATGGGATGAACTTGTATCCGTTGTCCACACATTTGGTCGCATACTTCCTCTTTTTCTTTTCCATGCATTGTGCAAGGCTACCCTAGGGGCCCATGAATTCACCCCCATACCGGAAAAGGGAGAGATACCAGTCACATTCACACACGCGCCTTTACCTTAGATCTAATTAAATAGTAAAATGTCTCGTGGTCATAGATCCTTCCCATCCTCTAAGAGGAAACCTATTCGAGCCTCCTTACACATCATGATCCCAACTTTGGAACATATATTAACAAGAATACCATGCACCAGATTATGCCTACACTTCACACCCACCTTACTAGAACAGTGGACCACATGGTCTCCCCATTCGTCCATCCGATGCACATTACAACTCGGGCAAAGGCTACCTTCAGAGAACATAGGTATTGTAAGCCTATAGCATAACACATAGCGGAATTAACGATGGTTCATCCTTTGCCCCAAGCCATCAATAGGGATGATGAAAAGGAAATATTATACGTGTGAGGTGCGTATGTAACTGAACCACCTGCCTTAGACTTAGCGAGTACCTAGGAACAAGGCCTTTCTCAATGACACCAAAATAACACTTTGCCAAGGTTTTTATCAAATAGGGGGCAGAAGCGTTAGTGGTGACATAGAGCGCGTCGACGTTGCATGTAGCATTAAATGCATCAAGAGCATACTAAAAAGAAGAATCATGTGATGCAATACCCATCTTCGATATTATCTTGGCCTGCAGAGTGCTCGTTTTTAGACGAGAGGCAAGAAAAGCGTAACTGATTATATCTCCTGCTAAAAGGATACCAAGGCCACCCAACTTGATTAGGAGAGTGGCAAACCGCCACTGCCAATCACCAAATCCCAGTCCTAAAGCGGTAACAATCTTCTCCAATGAAGCACGTAAAGCCGGATCAAACTCAACTTGGGCCTCCAATAAAGACAAGGGAGAACAAGTCACCAAAGCATAAGATAGTTTCGCAACCCCAACACAATTGCGAAAACTTTTATTATTATTATTATTATTATTATAACCAAAACTTTTATTAGAAATTCATGGTATTTACAAGAAATTAATAGGAACATGATAAATGGATTATCACCATAGCGAGGACGTTTGAGCATTCAAGCGGTTATAAAAATCTAAAAATATCTTTGTAAAGTGAAAAAGTTGCAAAGATCCATGTGTGGATTGAGGCAAGCATCTAGGAGACTGAATCTTTGGTTCGATAATGAAATCAATTAATTGATTGTGAATAGAACAAATATATTTCCTATGTATACATTATATCTAGTGGGAGCATTATGTATGTTCTTAAATCTTATATGTTAAAAACATATTAGAAGTATAATTCTATTTAAACAAGAATGTAAACTTCAATTAGGAATGTATTTCCTATTGAATGATTTGAGAAATACAACACACACCTTTGGATTAGATGTTTACAAGAATAAAAGGAATGTGGTTAACTAATTAAAGTTTATAGTACAACATAACATATTTTTAAGTAAACCTCAAAGTTCTGTCACATGAGATGAGATTGAACGAATGTATGAATGTCTTAAGTTTTGGCTAAAGAATTCATAATATATGTTATATTACACTAGATTTATTATTTGCATTAAAACAATAAGATTTAACTGAAAGTCATTAGATCATTATTATTATTGAAACATTCTAAAGTGCCTTTAAAGGATGATAGATATGTATTTTGTTTACGAATTTTGGATAAGGAGATTAGTGTTGATGTAATATACTAATGCTTGCTTTCCAAACATAATTGAGACGGTACTCAATCCTAGTCATAAAACTATGATGTCATCATGATTGATGGACACGTTGACTAGAAATGCTCATTAGAGAGTAAGGATGGCAAAATGGTGGGTTTGGAGCGAGGCGACCATCCCCATCCCCAAACCCGATTACCAAAGTTCTCCTTAAACCCACCTCGATTTCTACCAGGGGTCTAATTGGGGGGCCTCATTGGGGCGCGATGCTCCCCTAAACCCGCCCCGTACTAATCGAGGATCTTATTAGGGTGTCCTATTTGAGTGCCATTCTCGACCAAAGCCACACTATTTCACATTTATTATTATATTTAGACTGTTAGCAATAACTTAAAGAATTTAGAACCTATTATTAACAAGCCTTATTAAGTTTTTTTAACGATAGTATTATATATAAATAACGATAAATTACATAGCCAAAAATTACAACTTAAAAATATGACATTATAAAGTTTCTATAATCATAAGTTTGCAATCTTACAAAGATAATTGACTAACAATATTATAGGATTATAATTTTATTACGTAAATACTAACAAAACTATATAAGTATAGATATATTTGTATATGCGTATATATTATTCGGGCGAGGAGGGTCAGGAATGTTATTCCCTGCTCCAAACCCGATTAAATTCCATGTTTAAGCCTCAAACCCTCCATAACCCGATAAGCATGCCCCTCCCCTCCCTAGTTAGTTTGGGTTTTAGATTTCCCTGTCGGGTTAGGATTTTTTTTGCCATCCCTAGTGGAGAGCATAATTATTAAAAGATTAAGAATGCTTTACTTCTTAGGAAGCTGCTTATAAGATTATGAGAAATATGAATTGTTGTTGATATTCCTAGTTTCAAATTAACATCTTATATGAATGTATTGTTATAATGCTAGTTGTTGGTGCAACATTGACTAAGATCTCCTTTATGTTTTAGCAATGATAAATAAAACGTTCGCAACACTTATTAGCCTCAAAATATTAAGTCAAACAAAGGAAGTAAAAGTCATTATGGAAGATGACGGGCCTTTACGTTTTAGGAACTTTGTATTGTATGTAATAGGCTAGTCGGGAAAACGGGCTCAAGGATTAATCTAATCTTTTATGTGTTATGGGCCTAATGCCCAACCAAAGCTGAGCCTGACCCATGTTCAAGAGCATAGGCGTCCCACTTAGGGCACCATGTCTATAAATACCTCTTTCTTTTTATGGAAAGAGGTTGGTTGTTCATTTTGTTGTTTTTATTTCTTGTAAACACACTTAGTGAAATAATCCACCACCTTCTTTCTCTCTTTCTTTCTTTCTTTTCTTCCCCATTTTCGAAAATCCTCTCTATTCTCTCTCTCTCTCTCTCTCTCTCTCTCTCTCTCTCTCTCTCTCTCTCTCGCTCTCTCTTTATTCTTGCTTTCAGTTTCGTATAGACAAGTATGTGTTAGGGATTTTATTTAGTGGGTACAACAATTGGTATCAATCGCTTAGGGAAGATTTGGTAGTGTTTTGTATTCAAAAGTTTGGGTTTTAAAAACTTTGAAAAACTTTCATAAGCTTTCGAAAAGTTATAAAACTAATTGATTTAGCTTAAAAGTGTTTATATTTAAGTTTTTAAAGTTTAAAAGTGAGCTTTGAATAAGTTTAAATAAAAAAACTAGGAATTTTTACGCTTAATATACCTTATTTGAGCCTATTTTACCCTAAAAAGCTTCGAAAAACCTTTGTGAAAAACATATCAAAAATCTACTTTTAAATATGCATGATATATAAAGTTTATATTTTTATGAAAGATTAATGTGTATACAACATGTTTTCATAAAAATCTTGGATTAAACACGTCAAAAGGTGGTTTTTAGATTGTATTTATAATCTGCGTACGAACAGGAAGCTTTCGGAAAGGTTTCTTATCTCAGCTTTCATAAAGGTTTCATATTTCAGCTTTTGGAAAGGTTTCATATTTTAGGTTTCAGAAACGTTTCATACTTCTTATTTTTGGAAACGTTTCGTATTTCAGAGTTTTCGTAAAGGGTTTCAGTATTTAAGGTTTCGGAAAGTGGGGTTTTAGAAAATAGAGTTTTCAATAATTCAAGACTTTCGTAATCCAGAGTTTCATAAACAAGATTTCGTAAACCAAGGTTTCATAATTTAAAGGTTTCATAATCCAAGGTTTCATAACTAAAGCTTTTGTAATTCAAGGTTTCGTACTATAGTTGACGTTTCATAATCCTAAGTTTTGGAAAGTGTGAATTCTTCAAAAATTAACAAAAAGGCAACAACACTCTTCAACAACATCAAACCAAAACACATCCACTTATCTTCTTAAGATCCATAATATCTTCACATACAATCTACAACTTCATCATGTCTACTTTATTAAACAGTCAATTGCATAACGACATTATGGCAGCTAGTTCCAAAGAACGTCCACCAATGCTTACTTCAGGAAGCTATGTGTAAGAACCCGAATTTAAGGTCACTACTATTTAATAATCTCATAATTAATTTATAAATTTTAAACAAGTTACTTTATTTACATCGAGACATTTTATTGAAATCGTCGTTTTAATTAATTGCGAGCTATGATTAAAACAATTATTCGTCTTGAACCTTACGTAAATTTAACTTTTCAGAAAAGTATTCATTCATTGTTTTCAAAAATGAATCCAAAGAAAAAGAAAATAAATATATTGAAAATGAAATTGATTTGGAAAAGAAGATAAAGAAACCTGATAACATTATTTTTAAAGTGGGTCAATCTGCTCATACAGTGCACATGTTAACTAAGCCACAAGCTTTCTATAATAATATTCACAAACAAGCTCTAGGTTATCAAAATCCGTTTTATCTCAAGAAAGCTCAGCGGATTAAACCAACCTTGTATGATGGTATTGTTATTTCTGCTAATGTTGCCTAGATGTGATTAGATGATAAGAGGACATTGATTTTGGAAGAAAGCGAGTCGATCAAAAATTTTTGAAAAAGAAAGGTCCGAGCATATTAAAAAAACATTTCTCAATAAACCGATGGGTTATGAAAATTAAATATAACATCAGAAGATTTGGAAATGTTTACTCCACACATAACATAATAAACAAAATAAAACAAAAAGGGGGGGCTAATCTTAAATTAAAACTCATGCTAATATTAGCGGTTGAACAAGCTTTAGGGTTTCGTTATATCCAATCCTACATTGAATCTTCTAATAACTCCAACCTGTTCAAAGGGGAAGTTCCCTGTTGAAATACTAAGGTGAGTTTTGGTGAATGCAAGCTAAAAAAGCTTAAATTCCATTCTCGCCAGTTTGACTCTGTGCGTGAATAAGAGTGAATCGCCTGATGCTCGTATAGAAGGTGAATGGGGGTTTGAACATACTAAAGCTGTTTTTAACAATGAAATTATTCCATTTCTAAAATCTTTAAAAGACATCTTTAATGTGTTTGTTATGATTTCTAAATGGAAATAATGGGAAGTTCAGAAAGTTTTTGACAAAAATGGAAGCTGGATGTTTCAAACGTCTTCAAGTTGAAAACAATTTTTAAAATTGCTAAAAAAAACTACTTTTTGAAATGATCGGGATATTACAACAATATGTCTCAAGATTTTTTTTTAACCGTTGATGAAATTTTATGTCTTTGATTGTGTGAATCTATGGAATTTGGAAAGAAAAAGAAATGAATCTTGTGATTAATGTGTTTCAATCGTGATGCTGAGCTTTTGAAATAACAAAATGCGCATAATGATCTTTTGAAAAGTTACTCAACTTAAAAACATTGTATTTCTCTGAACTCGTCATTATAAATTATCTAGTAATTGTTCAAAAAGATGAATCTTGTGATAATCAAAATGCTTTTGAAATTCCAGAATATTTTGAAAATAACTATTTAAAAGCTCAGCTACAAGACAAAGACACTACCATTTGTAAGTTGAAGGAAATTATAAAATCAATGAGAGAAAAGTCATTGGTAAGAGAATAGACAAATTATGAGTATTGTGAAAAGAGACCAAAAATGTGGAACTGGAAAATAGTGTGGCAAAATTGCTTTCTGAAAACAAGCGTCTTTGTAAAGAAATTAATCATGTGAAACAGGTTTTTAAAAAGTAGTTTGATTCAATCAAAAAGACACGTGTTTGTTTTAAAGAACAGAGTGACTCTTTAATTGATAAACTAAACTTAAAATCTACTGAAAATAAGGATTTAAAAGCTCAAATCCAAGATAAGGTTTTTGTGATAACATCATTTAAAAAACGATTTTATGAAAAATAAAAGAAAGAAATTGTTATGATATTGCGCACATTATACCATCTGCCATACCATGTTGGTCCAGGCATGGTTCATAGCTAGACTTAGTACCTTTAGCTCTAGGTTATTGGCAAAATAGGGAAGCTCACATAGATCTACTTAAGTACACTCAGGAACAACCAAATATTCTTCGGGGAATAGTCAAACAAGCTAAAGTAAAACAACCTTTAGATAATACGTTAGACTTTGCCTGTAAGCATGCCCAAACGAATTTAGGAGTTACTTGTATATGTTCGAGATACATGCCTTAATACGATTAAACTTAGTGCGAAAAAGGCTGATGTCACACCCAAAAATAATGTTAAGAAAGTTAGGTTTGCTAAACCTCTCACATCCTCAAGCAACATTAAATAGGTAGAGTCATATAAAACATAGATTCTTAAACACACCTGTGTTGTCTCCTACAGGATTGAAGTGTTTTACTATGTAATTGCGGAATCAAAGCCTATAGGGGCAATAAATAGAATGATAGGATCTCGAAACATCAAGTTGAACATGAATTATTGTATAAGCCCGACCTTGGAAAATGTAATAAAAAGAATCGTGTTGTGGAACCTATTCGTGATGTTGATGTTAAGCATTTACAGTTAAATGTGAATTCTAGTTGTGCTACCTGTAAGAAATCTATGTTTGATGCTGTTCATGACATGTGTCTTCTTGATTTTGTTGAAAAATGTGAAAATAGCAATGCTAAATTGCTAAGAAACATAAAAAACTAAAAATATTTGGAAACTACGGATCATGTATTCATTGAAGTAGACTTAAGTGGAAACAACATGCAGAACTTTCAGTATAGTTGGTAACTCGTGCCCTTTTAACTAGGTCACTACAGCTAACGTATCTTAGTGGCCTCTAAGAAAACCAATTCGCACTTAGGTTGAAAAACAATACTAGAGCTTAAAGTCTATAGCCAGGAAAACCAAAAATGTTTAAACATGTAGGTTTGAGTTAAAAGACTAAGATTGTAGATCTAGAATGCATAACAATCGGAACCCAATAATTATTGGGGAAAATCCAATGCTACATATATTCCATCTTCTTCTTCTCTTGTCATGACAGGTTGTCCAGATTGTTCTTTGGTATCTGGACTCCGGATGTTCAAAATACATGACAAGGAACCGTTCTCAGCTCATGAACTTTGTTAGTAAATTTATGGGTACAGTTAGATTCAGGAACGACCATATTGCAAGGATTATAGGGTATGATGACTATCAGCTGGGAAATGTTACTATCTTAAGAGTATACTACGTTGAGGGGCTTAGACATAACTTGTTTTCTGTTGGTTAATTTTGCGACGCGGATCTTGAAGTTGCATTTCAAAAAAACACTTGCTTTATTCGTAATTTAGAAGGTGTTGATTAATTTCTGGATCTGAGACTACAAATTTGTACCATTTCTCTTGAAGACATGCTATATATCTCTGATCTATCTTCTATCCAAGCGTTCAAAGACTAAGAGCTGGTTTGGCACGTCGGTATTTACATCTGTAGCGCAACTTCGGTACTATTAACAAGCTAGCTAAAGACGGTCTTGCACGAGGCATTCCAAGACTTAAATTTCATAAAGATAAATTGAGTTCAAATGTGCATTAGGAAAAAAGCAAGAAATCCTCCTATCAAACCAAAGTGACAGGACACTAACAAGAGTAATGATATTCTTTTGCATATGGATTTGTGTGGCCCAATGCATGTGGCGAGTATTAATGGGAAAAGATATATCTTAGTGATTGTCGATGATTACTCAAGCTCCTAAGGCCATCATCAAATGCAACAAAAATATTCAAGTTTGTTTGAATGCTACTGTCTGTAATGTTCGAACAGATAATGAACGATTTGTCATTAGGACACTTCCGTGAATTTTATGGAAAATGTTTGGCATCTCGCATCCTAAAATATGTTGACCGCAAACTCCTTAGCGAATCGGCGTTGTCAAAAGGCGGAATTCTACTCTTGTGAAGCTGCTAAAAACAATGATAATATTTTTAAAGTAATGATTCATTATTTTTATGGGCACGAAGCAATTAACACAGCCGGTTACACCCAAAATTGTTCTTTAATCCGCCTTCGATACAACAAAACTCCATATGAGCTTATGCAAGATAAGAAACCGGATTTATCATTCTTTTATGTCTTTGGTGCACTTTGTTATCCTATCAATGACAATGACGACCTGGGTAAATTAGATGCAAAAGTTGACATTGATATTTTCGTTGGTTACACGCCCGCAAAGAAAGCGTTTAGAATCTACAACAAAAGAACCAGGAAAATTATAGAAACAGTTCATGTGACACTCGATGGAGCTACACGGAATTCATTCTATGACTCCTGCTACATCCATTTCTGGACTCGTTTCAAACCCTGTTTCTCAACAACCTTGTATTCCACCAAACAGAGATGATTGGGATCACTTGTTTCAACCTATGTTTGATGAATACTTCAATCCTCCAACAATTGTTGTTTCTCCTGTTCAAGAAGATGCGCACCAAAGTGCTGTGGTTTAGCTGATTCTCTCTATGTCACACTGTCATGAAAGGATGCCAATCAACAAGTTTTCCATGTCAAAACAAGAAACAATGTACATTATCAAACATTTCTCAAGGTTTTGAAGAATCACCAAAAACACTAATTTTTGTGATGATCCACTTCATGAATCTTTTCATGAAGACTCGACTTCTCAAGGATCATCATCGAATGTGAGACAAACCCACACTCCATTTGAACACCTTGGTAAATGGTGACTAAGAACTTCCGTATAGCAAACGTGGATCAGGTGATTATTTCGCTTGTCCTATACGTGAAAGAAACTCCAAACTGACGGCATATGGTGTTATTTTGATGCCTTCCTAACTTCTGTAGAACCAAAAACTTCAAACAAGCAATGACTAAACCATCATGGATCGATGCAATGCAAGGAGAAATTCATGAATTTGAAAGGCTACAAGTTTGAGAATTGGTGTTGTGTCCAGATAAAGTGTTATTGATCAAGCTAAAATGGATTTATAAGGTCAAGATGGATGAATTTGGCGGGGTACTAAAGAATAAGGCTAGACTAGTTGCTCAAGGATTCAGGCAAGAAGAGGAATTCCATTTTGAGGAATCATTTGCACCGGTTGCTAGAATAGAGGTCATCCATATATTCGTAGCAAATGTCGCTCATAAGAGTATGACGATCTACCAAATGGACGTCAAAATGGCTTTCTTAAATGGCGAGCTTAAAGAAGAGGTCTACTTTTCTCAACCAGAAGGATTTGTTGATCAGGACAACCCATCACATGTGTACAAGCTTAAAGAGGCTCTCTACGTTTCAAACAAGCACTCGTGCATGGTACGACATGCTGTCAAGTTTCCTCCTTTCACAACATTTCTCTAAAGTTCAGTGGATCCAACACTCTTCACACGGCAAGTTGGGAACGACTTATTACTGGTATAAATTTATGTTGACGATATAATACTTGCAGCAACGCTATTACTGCCATGTGTAATGAGTTTGTTAATCAGATGACCACTAAGTTCAAGATGTCAATGATAGGACAGATGTCATTCTTTTTAGGATTACAAATTTCTCAAAGTCCCAGAGTCATCTTTATAAACCAATCTAAATATGCTTCTGAAATTGTTAAAAAATATAGTTTGCTTATAAGTGATTCTGTCAACACACCCTTGGTAGAAAAAAGTAAACTGGATGAAGATCTACAAGGGAAAAAGATTTGATGCTATACTTTATCGTGGCATGATTGAATCCCTTATGTATCTTACATCTAGTAGACCTGAATATCTTGTGTTAACTTATGTGTCTCGGTATCAGCATGCTACTGGTTTGTGCGGTCGTGCTAGGATTCTATAAGAGTTTTACAATCCTAGGGAAGTGTACCTAATCGTTTGTAGCGTAGTAGGAAGCTCGGGGGGGGGGGTTGTTACGTTCTCTAGGGGAAAAAACTAGCAATATGAATGGCCGATCGAATGTTCACTAAGGTCTAAAGGTTGAAGAAAGATTATTTTTGTATTTTTATGTTTTAATCATTGCACTAAATAAACAAACCAACGTTCTGATTGGATTAATAATGGTTAATACAATTTTCTTATATTTGGCTAGAACGCTCTTTTATCTTCTTTTAATTTGCTTGCATGTGTTTTAGTGTCTTAAGTTGATTTTAGTCACCACAAAACCTGTGCCAGTCTCTCAGGCTGAAACCCCCCTTATCCATTAGATTTAGGATTAACATAGGTTTAGCATAGGTTTAACATAAAATAGAATTAACTTAGTTTTGATAACCAAAATATTAATAATTTGAAAGATTGTTTCTCGCTCTTAGTGATCGACACCCTACTTACCACAAAACTACCATCAATCGGGTACACTCTGTTAAAGTGTTGTTTTTGGTTAAGTCGGCAAAATATAAATTTAAAACTTGAAACCATAAAATTACAACCACATAACGACACATCAAACGTACCCCTCGTTGATGTCCTATCTGGCATGCCCAATTATGGGAAATTCTTGAAAGATCTCGTGAGCAACAAAAGTAAGATGGAGGAAATCTTTGTTTCCTTCTAAAACGAAGAATGCTTTGCAATTGTTCAAAACAAGCTCCTACCTAAATTGGGTGATTCTGGAAGCTTTCTGATCCTGTGTACCATAGCAAGTTCAGTTGAATATCTCGCTTTGGCCGATCTTAGAGCAAGCATCAACCTAATGCCATATTCACTATACGCTTCACTCTTAGGAAACACCTTGAAACCTATAAGGATGAGTATCCACTTAGCTAATCATACTTACCAGTTCCCGATGGGAATTGCATGCTCGTCTATTATAATCCGGAATCACCTTCACTTTACCATGGTAACCAAGAAAATAAGATGAAGAAAAGTAAAGAGAGGTTAGAGAGAGAAAGTAGATGAAGAAAAGAGTGGTTGATTAAAAATAAGAGAAAATAAAAATGAGACCAACACCCTTTCCACACTTGGAGAGGGGTATTTATACTTACATCACATGGGCTTTCTACGGGTCGGGCTCGGGATTACTTAGGATTACTTGGGCTTTAGCCCAGAGAAAAGTAGAGGAAGAAAGAGTGGTTGATTAAAAATAAGAGAAAAAAAAGAAATGAAGACCAACACCTTTCCAACTTGGAGAGGTGGTTATTAATACTTAATCACATTTGGTTTCTAGGGTCGGGCTCGGGATTTACTTAGATTACTTGGGCTTTAGCCATAATCACGTGACGATAGTATTACATAAACGCTGGCAGATTACCCTTTCTAGGATATTACCAACATTATTAAAAAAGACAAAGCTTCTCGTTAAGTGACCGAGCTTCCGTTGTTCGACCTCAATATTTGGAGGGTAACAATCTCCCTAAAAGGAGGTCTTGAACCTAGATGAAATCGTTAGCTTCCTATGTTTGACTCGATATTTTGGGTTACAATCTTCCTGAAGCTGGTTTCTGATGGATTCTGAGTTCTTGTTATAGTCCTAACATGTCTTGGACTTCTTGAGATTCCTTTGACATTGATTTCTTGTGTTTGTTCTCGAGCGCAGCGCTATCTTGTTGTAGCTTGTTCTTTCATGATTTGCGCTGCAGCGCGCGTATCTTGAGCTTTGTCCTTGTCTTTTACTTCGTCTTTATGTTCGAGATTCTTTATATCTTTATCCTTCAGTATTGATCGCTTTTTCCAACCTTGGCGATTTGTATCTTGACCAACATGCTCATTCACGCGCGCATCTTCTGGAAAGCTTCTATATCTCCCTCCGAAGTTACGTTTTCTTGAGGGGAAAAAGTTAATTTTAATATCAGAGTTTTGGGGAAGTCTTTGTCTATAATTCTTGAGCTTCTTGATTTCTTGATCTTGATGTTTATAGTATGTCTTTGAGTTTGAGCTGAGCATGTGGTAATGAATCCGACTCTTGCTGAAATGGGTACTACCACAGCATGAGCATGTGGTAATGAATCTGACTTCAGCTGGAATGAGATACCGCCACCACCGTATAACCTGCAAGTTTACATTAGTGATAATCAACTGATATGGACGAGAGTGTCTTTGTCACTTCATCGAATAAAATAACCATGGTTCCTCATTAATCAATATAAATACTGCTTGTGATCAGATAGAATTCAAATGAATCTTCTTGACAGGGTTTCGCAGCTGCACTAGCCGTTCTCATTACCGGAGCATCTCAAAGCAAACAACACGGTAAGAGTGAATCAGATAGTTACTATCTTTCTGATTAAGCCGTCAATTCATTTACTGGAACAAGTTTGATTAACATAGAATCGTACCATCGTTTCTTTCCAGTTAACACAAGTTTGATTCATATAGAATTATACAAGTCACCTACCAAGAGCTTGTTTGATGTTGGCTCAAGCAGAATTTCCATCTTCACTGTGAATACTTCAGTATCACTCGGATGTTCTGGCAAAATCACAAGGATAATGCGTAGGACTCTTGTTAACAGCTTGTGAACTTATTGATGTTCAACAAGTGTTTGTAATGGAATGTGTCCTAATGAGATTTATTTTATTGATCTCTTGGCTCTAGACTCGATTAGTGCGTTTTGGTTTTAGTACTCGGAGGCTGGAGCAGACTGCCACCTATTCAATATCAACTAACTCGGAGTGAGAAAGTCAATAGAAGTCGTGTGTATCTCCGTGACAAATGAGACAAGTTTCTATTGAAAAACTCGAACGGTTGGGGAGGGTTCTGCATTGCATCACTGGGTCTATGATGTCATTCTTCAATATCAGAATTCATCTTTGTGAAAACCAATAGATTATGTATTGACCCAGTTTCTGCCTAAAGTGTAGGGAGGGCTTCTTTCTTTACACCCTTTATCCATACATTTCTTTTTAATTCTTCAACCCCTTTAATGCTTACCAAGACGTCATTACTAACACCTTGTTGTGATTGTTCCAGTGTTAGCTCAATCTTAGTCGGCATTATTCCCTTATACTCATTCATCTCCAATCATACCTAAGGACTGCTATTTCTAACTATGGAGTGTCCTTGGGTAGATCCCTCTGGTTCTGGTTGGATCATAGGACTAATACCTAACCTAACCACCTTATGACTTCATAATCATCGTGAATTAAGATGTTGTTGGGTATGAGATCGTAACCATAAAACCTTTTCCGAAGAATATAAACAGCACTTTGAGTCGTTTAGATCACTTATTATTTTCAAGATCACATTTTAATTACATTTCTACCCTTATTTTAAATACTAATGCACTTAGTTTTTGAAATACCAGGTGATTAAAATTTGACTTGAAAATTTTGTGGGGAGAAAATTGTTATAACATGAGTTATGTGGAACTGTTTCTTCTTGCTCCCCCTCAATTTCACACATATGACACCAATTGAGAGAATAGGATTATGACTTTGTAAATTCCATGTAAAATTGAGTTTGAGCTACTTGTATATGTTTTAACAAAATGAGTGTTTAAATATTATAAACATTTTAACATTTTTCATTTGTTTAAACATTTTTTTTGAAATGTTTTAGACACACAAAATAGACATGTGAGTATGTGCCTAAACGCATTAAACCTTAGTTTTAAATGCTCCCCCTCAAAAATTGATTCACTTATAAACAATGATTCGACTTTTGAAAGATGCATGAGGAGGCAGTGTCGAACATACAATTTTAAAAGATTTTGAAGAACCTTTTGAGAAATTCTTAAAAAATTATGTCCAACATGTTTTGAAAAACCAATGTTACTTAAGCTCGAAAGACTTTGAATGTCTTTTGAATTGACTTTTTATGTCAGCTCAAGTCCAAGAAGTTGTTATCTTCTCGTTGTAAGGATAAATGTACATGATTGCACACTTTCCTTTATTTAAAGACAGGGTTGTTATCTGTCATTTAATAACAAGCCATTAAGAAAAATAGAAATGATATGTTTTGAAAACATTTGAAACTCTTGCTCGAACTTCATTTACACGCCCGTGTCGTTGTTAATCAACATTTCTAGGTACGTAAATGTTATCGATTTCAAGAGACATGTCGAGAAGATTCTTTTTGGTATTTTTGAAATTTTCTATTTTTGTATTTGGTTTTTGAGATTTTTTAATTTTGTATTTTTCTTTTTGAAATTTTATATTTTTGTATTTTCTTTTTCAAAAATATTTTCTAACATAATTAAAAATGGAATGTTTATACAAAGAAGATGTTGATAGAATATTTACATTAGAAGAACCCTTTGAAGAGATGGGTTCAGAAGCCATTGAAGTACATGCACTCAAAGAAGAAGAGTTTGCACAAATAACAGTTTTAGGATTATGTGTTTCCTTTCCTAATGGTGAAGCACTATCATTCGTGTTGTAGCGGGTTTCAACTGACTTTCTAATGGGAATCCACTTAAGACCAACTTGAGTAAAGATTCTACCCGTTGGTTTCCATGTAAGACCAGATCTAGGAGGCGTTGTTTTCAGATACACATTGGAGGACTTATTTGGAGAAAACCTTTGTCCTATGGGGATCTGTCTACCATGATTCTTAGAGTCGCTTTTCTTTTCTACGGGTATATATCTCTTTGTTGTCTTATGGGATTGTGCATCCTTTTTCTGTGCTGAGGCACGAGAATTCACCTTTGAGAGGTATTTTAAGATGCACTCATCGTGATTTGCACTGTAAATGCACTTTTTGCATGTAGGACATGCCAAGTCTTTTGACTTCAAGAAAGACTTTTGAGTCCTAGGTGGTTCTGCTATGTTAACAGTTCTATTCGATACACGACTACTCATGGATGGTGGCCAATTCCTAGGTTGTTGATTAAAGTTCCTAGGTTTTGCGGTTTGTTGCCATTAACAGTGTTTGTAATCTAGCGAAGATTGTTGCACACTAAGTTTGGTATTCGAAGGATTTGTCTTTTGAAGTCGTTCTTTTTCTTAGCATCCTCTAGGTATGTAGTTATGAACCATACATTTAAGCCTACAATATCCCACTTGAAACGAAAATGACACATGCTTTGGGCTAGAGACGCTAGAAGGTCAGGTTGCATTCACATCATAAGGCTTAACAAAAACGCGAAGAGCCTAGCGCGAGAGTGCGGGCCAAGATTGTGGAGTGGACTAGTTTTACACGAAATCAATGCGACACACCCATCGGGAGGCAAACCCCTCTCTTGGCAAGTGGGATCGTTAGAATTTATACGCATTGTTGTCTTCCCTCTAGTTGATTTTTGATTGGTTTGCAAAGGCGGTTATCACTAAGATTGATTGTTTTTCAATTAGTATCACACACTCCTTTCCTTTGACTTCTCAATGAGAGTTATTTAACTCATTATGGTAAATGTTCTCTGTCTTGGCATAAGATTTTAAATATTGTATTCAAAATATTTTCACGTCTTTAGAAATACATTTGACGCTTTTCTTTGCAAACTGTTACATTTTTCATTTGTTCTTGACATTGTTTTAAAGCAAGTTCAAGTAGAAACGAGTGTTTTTTCTAACCTTAGCAAAACTTCGTAAAAAGCTCGTTATAACTTCTTACTAATATTTTCATGTTTGTTTCGACAAGCTTTGTGCAAGACATTCCACATCTTTCACTTTATGAAGATTTGTTTTTATAATCATTGCAATTCAGTATGGGCATCTAAATCAGAATAACAACGCAAATAAAAACACATTACATCATTTGACAACACATTCTTTCTTGCAAAAGTATGTCATACATGTTTGAACAAATGTGAAACTATCATTCTGTGTCTTTATGGCAAGAGGCATCAAACATGTTTTTATTAGCACTTCCATATCAAGAGCAGTTGGTGCACGAAAATGATCATGAGAATGCTTTACCCAAGCTTGATCAACAAGTTTTTTAAAATGATTTATGTTATTCGTCATTACATTATATGCTTGTCTACTTTTACTTATTGATTTGGAAACAGGTAAGAAACCGATGTTTTTGAAAATATTTGGTTTAGATTTCATAAAAGATTTTCTCAACATTTTCTTTCTTACTTCATTTGCATGTGCCAACTGTTCATGATATTCCCGTGTAGCTGGTTTGAAGATTTCATAAAGACTATTTAGCTTTGTGTAATCATAAGGTCTCACTAAGTCTTTGTTTAATTTTGATTGACTCTCTTTTTCAAGAGTCAGAGTCTCTTCCCTATCGAGGATGAGTCTGATTGCAGGATCAGATCGGTCATATGAGATCTCATACAAACATAGTTTTTCAGATTAAGCCTTTTTGAGGTACCTTGAATTTGCAAAGGTTGGTCTACCATTGAATGTTGGGCCTTTGGGAGCTAACATGTAAATGATTTGAATTGATTGATTCCTTTTATAAACAATTTCATTCAAAAACTTTAATTGCTTTTCCACTAAAATCATTTTGTCAATGTCTTTTTCTTTCTTAAGTTTTCAATATCCGTTAATACCTAAGTTTTCTCTTACAAAGACCTTCGTAATGTACTTTATGTTAAAAGACTCTGTTTGACTAACTCAACGTGTTTCACTTTACAACTGAAATTTCATAGGCTTTAAGTTTTAAACCTTCCTTTATGTCAATTTCTTTTTGAGCTAATAGTCCCTCAGAGTATCTTTTAAACGTTACGTTCAAGTTTGTCATAATCAACTGTACGGTCATTAAAGGTCATGTACTTCTCAAGCTCGGTCTGTTTGTTTTGAAGTGCAATTAGGAAACTCTCTCGAATACTATTAGACTCCTCTATGGTTCTACTAGTCTTCGCAAGAGTAGATTTGCACTCTTTAAATTCTTGAGTCAATGATGCATTTGCTTTCTTTATTTGCTTTTGAATCATTTTGTTTTCATCAATGTCAAGTTTTAAATTTGCAATTAAATTGGCAAGCGTAACACGCTCATCTTTAGCATTTTGGTCAGTCTGAATATCATTATCACACATATCCGGTGAATTAGGAATGACATTACTATCAACCTTTTCCAATACACATGTGTTAATAATACATTCAGGTTGCTCATAATGTTGTGTGTCAACAGCAAACACATTATATTCAGCTGTATATGGTACCTCAACCATTGGTTCTATGTCATAGGAAGGTCAGATGTCTGCATCATCCCTAAAAGTGCTTTTTTCATTGCATTCATTCCTTGACCTGCTGCTTTCATCTTCAGATGTGTTGCTTTGATTCTCTAAACTTTGATCATTCCCTTTATCTGATACAATCCTACTGTAGTCTTTTTCTCCCAAACTAGCATCCGATGCTTTAACCTTTTGAACCATGCACTCTTGAATTTGCAACTTTCTTTCATTCAACCTTTTCAACCTATTATGTATCTCTTGTTCATGACGTGCTCTTTCAACAATACATTGCTCAATGGATTCCATGTGTTGGATTATCAAGTCTTTGAAGGATTGAGCTTCCATTTGAGTGTAGTCTTTGAAGTCTTGCCTTGCTTCTCAAGCATTGGAATCATAATTGGAAGACTTGAGCATCTCTGAATGTATGAACTTGTCAAACTGCACTTTGATCACACTTAGAGCAGACTTGGAATCCTTCTCGTGAAGTATTTCATTGTTGAGTTGCTTTTCTAAGTTATTCATGTTTTGAGATAACTCATACTTGAAAGTTCTAACGTCAGTATGAAAGAGGTGTGAAAATGCGCGTTTAAACGATGGACAATTAGTGAAAGCCTGCCTTTCGAGACGTTGAGTGGTTGTTTTAAGTGCATTGAATTTGTCCATGGATTTTTCTTTCAAAATCTTTGCTTGCTTTTGCATTTGTTGTATCTCTTGTTCATCTAAATTTGAACACGAAGATAAAGTATCATTCGTTTCCATTGTAACGTGAATTGTGAAGTGAAAATGATTTGTAGGATCTTAAGTAGGTAAAGTGATTGTTGTTGTGGATTGAATCATTAACGTTCACCAGGGAATTATACAATTCTAATGAACTTTAACCGAAAAAGAAATAATCTTCTACGGGATTTTACTAAATCAAGAAAAAACCGTGAAAGAAAATTTATTGTTGTTGAAGAACTTGAACTTTTGTTAACGATTTGTTGAGCTAAAAGGACTAATGGTGAAATTTCTTACAACGAAAGGGCTAAAAGTAAAAAATTTGAAAACTAAAATGTAAAACTAAAAATAATAACAAAAATTATAAGTTTAAAAATGAAAAAGTTTGAAAGTAAAAGGTTCTAATTAATTTTGCTTTAAAGTAGAGGGTTAATAGCAAACTATTTAAAACCTAAAGGATAAAAATGAAAACTGTTTAGAAGTTGAGGGGCCAAAAGTGTAAAATTCAAATTTAACTATATTAGAAAACATTTCCCTCTTTTTTCTTTATCTTCTTCGTTTGAAACTTTTATAAAATGCAACGTATGTGTTTATGATCTCACGGAATGGTACGGTTATCGTCGGTTAAAAATAAACACACCACGATGATCGTAAAAGGATCACGATCGTTGTGATATGAGTTAGAAGACGCGTGATCAATCGAAGCTCAAAACCAAAAAACCCGAAACACGTAGAAACGAGTATACTTCGCCTAAACCACCAGTTATCCTGTGGTATACTTCGCCTACACACGAACGTATACTCCGCCTAACTTGAAACGTATAGTTCGCCCAAGATGAACGTATACTTCGCCTAGGATAGGAACATGTATTATTCGCCCTCTTTGGTGTATAAATCGCCCACGTCAAACGTATAGTTCGCGCAAGATGGAGACAAAACGTACTATGTCCTTTTACTAAAAGTATGGATCGTGTTACCTTGTCTTCTTTTTCAAACCGTGTACCAACAAAATAATCTAACCCATAAAATAAGCTTGTCAATAAGCTGTGAAAAGAAAATAAGCTACGAACTGTTATGAGCTTTTGTTTTAAATACGTTTAAAACCCTTTAACCCTTACAAATAAGCCGAGTGAACTTAAGCTCGAATAAGCTTTAAAAATCTTTTTCAGATTGAAATAATCTAACAAAAAAATTACTACAAAGCTAGAACAGGTTTTAAGTTTAAAACTTTTGTTAAAAGATAAGCAAATCTGTTTTAACTAGAAAATAAAGGCGTGGAAAAAGAAGCTAGAAAAGACTTTTGAAAATCTATTACAACTCGTTTTAAGCCACAAAAACCACACAAAAGAATGAAATAGTATAAAATATGAAAACATAAGCCGTGGCCCAATAAGCAAAAGCTTCAACAATAAGCCCAAAAGATAGACCGAAAGTTTAAACAGTTACTGGTTTGAAGACCAAAATGAGATTAAGACATGAAAAATATAGTTTTGACATTAAGGTTTAAACTTTTTCGTTTGATACAAAGAAAAATGTAAATAAGAGAAAAAGGAAAAAAAATAAGCTACGAAAATAATAAGCCCTAAATAAGCCGAAATAATCTAAACCAAACAACCACAACTTATCATCAAACCCACCCGTGGCTCTTGATACCAAATGTCGGAACCCGGAATCACTTCACTTCACCATGGTTGAACCAAAAAAATAGATAAGAGAAAAAGGAAGAAGAGTAGAGAGAGAAACAAGAGAGAGAAAGTAGAGAGAAAATGGAATGGTTAATTCTTGCAAGTGTAGAATGATACAAATGAGAACCAACACCCTTTTCCATGGTGGAAAAGGGTTTATATACCCACTTCACTTAAGTGAGACATGTGGGCTTTCTAGATGGGATGGGCTCGGGATTAACTTGGGCTTTGGCCCGATACACAAACAATATTAGATTACTAGATGAGCCTGATACCCGTAACTAGCCTATTACAACATATATTAATAAAGACCGAATCTTCCTCATTTAGGATCCGAGCTTCCTGATCGACCTCAATATTTTGAGGCTAACATCTCCCCGAAGCGAATCATGAACATGAAATGAGTTTCCTTGTTTGACTCGATATTTTGAGGCTAACGATTTTCTTTATAAGTTTGTCAGTCTGATCCCTGTGATCAACATTTTCTTCATAGTAACCTTCTACAGTAGCCCCGAGATCACCATAAAAGGCTGCAACTTACTCATGCTTTTCCCAATGATCTTCTGTAACTTGATCATACAACACTTCAGAAATATGTTGAAGATTTCTATACCAAGTATCTTTCAGTGGGGGGGGATTGCATGTAATTTGTCATAGGGCTTGATGTCTAGAAAATGAGTAACCAGATATCTGACGCATCAAGTACCTTAAGCTTTTGAGGATTCAGGTTGTTCTTTGGGAGGTAAAGAAGACTAGTGTTCTTGTGAATGAGGTTCTTTAGTGGGTGTTTTAGTGGAATGATGAGATTGAGTTTCTTCAGGCTCATGCTCTTGGATGTCTTCATCCATCTTTCTTCAGCTTCAAAAACATCATCACCACTAGCTTCTATAAGTTCATCCTCAGAATCAATCAGTAGAGCTTGTATATAATCCATAGTTGTCAATTTCAAGGGTTCAAAATCCAGCTCCACTTTAGAAGAAGTCCTGCTTTGGTGTTGGTCAAGGACTGATACCTCTAATCTAGTGGACTAGGTCTAATCCACCTGGTACTCAACATTAGTCCCTGAAAGAGCAGTAAGAGGAGGAGTAGATGAATCCCAATCATCGAGTGGTTTGAGTCTCTCTGAGTCTTTGGGTTTAGTGTTTGTTCCCTCTGGTAAAGGCTTGGTTGTGCTAATACCTTCATTAAGGTGAGTGGCATACAATCCCATATCATCGGGTTGTTTGTTTCCCCCTGAGTCTTTAGCATCAGTTGGTTTATCCTCAGGCAATTTTTGTGATGTACAAGTACCTTCATTGAGTGGAGAACAAAATCCCTTAATAGTGGGTTGTATGTTTCCTTTTGTATCTTGGGGATGAGCAGTTTGGCCGAGGAGACTGATTGGGTTTTATCAGAATCCTCCGTAGGCACCTTCTCACTGGGTGGTGTTGCAAGGGTATAAAGGGAGGTCTTTTTGGACTTAGGTTTTTTCCTTTTTTGAGGCAGTGCTCCTAAAGCCTTAAGGCTATGTGTCTTTGGTTTGGGTTGAGACACAGTCAGAGACTTCTTCTTCACCTTCTTTAAAAAGCAGGAAAGTAGTGTCACTAAAGATTCAAGATTGTTTATAGCAATCATTGAGTCTGTTAATTTAATAGGAGTGACTTTGGATGGGACCTTTGTAAAATTTGATTAATCAGGGCGTTAAGAAGACTCCCAAATTTTTGGTCGTGAGCATATTCGAATCTTAGCAACACTGCAAAGGCACACGAGACAAATCTAGGATAAGAAACGTATTTTTGCCTAGACTTGGCTGTGAGCCTGGTCACAAGATCATTGTAAATGATCTCTCCTATGTCGACCTTTGTCCTTGTGAGGAGACAGTAGGCTAGCAATTATTGAATGGAATTCAACTTGTTAGGTATAGAGTATTTCCCCGCCGAGAACCTGAACGAAAAAAGTCAATAGGATTCTCCAAGCCACGGAAAAGGATATTTTTAGTACAGGATTCTTTTGAATCAATGCTTCATTTATTGCAATCTTGGCAAGTTCAGCCTTAACAACCTTAGGAGAGGGATGATCAACATAGTTGCCTTGGTTATAATCAAGATTAGTGGATTCAAAGAAGGTTTTAAAATCAAGGGTCAATGGATTTTTGCCATTCATTACTGTGAACTTGATTATAAACTCCTTAAGAGGATGAACCTCAAAGTCATCTTTAGATGGGTTAGGATCTTCAATCTCAGCAATACACCAGAACTCCCTGAAGAAGTTTTGGTATAGTACTGATGAAGTTTTTGTAAAAGCCTCAGCCAGTGGGCAATTCATTAAGAACTTGCAACTTTCTTTGTAGACTGGGACATTTTGTGGGTAGGAGAAATTTCCCACTAAATTATTTCTTTGAATTGGACAGATTCAATAGTCAAATCACCACACTGAGAGGCATATTTGATTGCTTTGGTTGATGCCATTTTAAGCTTGTTTTGAAAAGGACAATGACAAATATCAAAACTAGATGGTCACAAAGTTGAATCCAGTTAAGCTTGTTGCCTTAAAATCTTGATATGTTATCAAGACAAATGGTCATTAAGATGGATATCTTAGATCGCTGACACTAACTTGACTAAGAAAAAGATTTGAAAGAAGGTTTTTATTACGAAAAGTGAAGAACACATACACAGTTTGGGGGTAACTTGCTGTGAGAAATTTTTTTTTTGCAGATTTCTTCCGTTTGTTTAAAAATATTGTGTGTGTTTCTTCTTGTGATGGGGGTATTTATAGGTGAAATGTGAAAAGGTTTTTATCCTTTTGAAACTTAATTTTTTTGTGTGTCCACATTAAATTCCACCACCCACGTCTGTTACTATCCCTATTGTTTCGGCTACTGTTTAGCCGTTATATTGTCATGCACTTTTGTAGGCTTGACGTGGGAGTTGAAAGGACGTTTTGGGAACGGATAGTGTTTGTGGGAGTAAGCATTAAATGCTTAGTGGGATTTGTTGAGTGTAGTGAGACCCATGACTGTTGGATGACAGTTAGATAAGGAATATATGTTTCTTATTGAATATGTTTAGTCACCAACCTAGGAAATTCAAGTAACTGAAGACTTAGAGCATTTAGTTGCATCATTTAATGTGTCCCTCAGTGTCCTGAGTATCATATTTTTTCAAGGAAGGAGGTTCAGGGAGAATAGACTATTTACACCATGCTGAACATGATTGATCAGGGAGACTGATCAATCAATGTTTAACATGCCTAACTCTGCTTTCATCCTTGTGAAAGTAGGTTCATCTAGGGGTTTTGTGAACATATCAGCTAGCTGAGACTCAGTGGGGATAAAATGTAATTCAATATCTCCTTTTAGGATGTGATCCCTGATGAAGTGATATCTTATATCAGTAAGAAAGGGGAGGATTGTTGGGATTCAGAGCTTCTATACTTAGTACTGCTAGTTATAGTTAGTTAGTACTGCCAGTACATTGTTATACCTGCCATTAATGTTCCGTACTGTTATTATAATAGTTAGTACTGATCGTTATATGAGTAGGTACAGCTAAAGTGATATGGCAAGAGTATATTAGAATATATATGCAATGATCACTTAAACTGCTTTTGTAAGCCCATTAGGGTTTTCCTTAAGTGTATAAAAGGAACCCTATGGCATAGTTAGAGATATCAATTTTCATATCAAGTGATATCAAGTTTTCATAGTTAGTTATTCTGTAACCTAGGCAGAATACTTGCAATCAATATATATGCAAAGTTTAATATACATTGTGCTTTCTTATTGAAATACAAGGTTAGATTCCGCATAACTTGTAATATTCATAATCATTGTTTCTCATATAGTTAGTTTGAATCTATTCAAGTTAACTTTGCCTTAACAAGCTAAGAAGATCTATTCATTGGGACTCACTAGTGGTATTAGAGCTTGTAGAGAAACTCTGAATAAGAAGAACTCAACCAGATCTAGAACTCTACCTATAATACAAGATGTCTGGTGAAGAATCTACACCTCAAATGGCACCAGTAGAATCTCCTCATGTGGTGTCTTTTGTAAAGCTACCTATCCTCAAGAAAGGTGAATACACCCTTTGGAGCATGAGGATGGATCATACCTCACAACATCTTATTAAGCATAGGCAAGTAAAAATGAATGTGATAGAACCATGTGCAAACAATAAAAGATGATAATGGTGTTGAAACTGAAGTACCTCCAAAGACTGCTCAAGCTATACTAGCAAGACAAAAAGAAAGGAAAGCTAAAAGCATCCTGCTTTTGGCTATTCCTGATGAGTATCAATTGAGATTTCATACAATCAAGGATGCCAAGTCTTTGTGGGCTGCTATTAAGAGTATGTTTGGTGGCAATGTTAAATCTAAAAAGATGCAGAAGAATGTCTTGAAGCAACCAAAATTTTTTTTTTTTTGGGGAAAAAAAAAAAAAAAACCCCTTTTTTTGTATCTGACACAGAATGCCTAGACAAAGCATATGATAGGCTTTCAAAACTTATCAGAACCAAACATCTTGAAAGTTCATTGTTAATCTGTTCAAATGAAGATGCAAATCAGAAATTTCTAAGAGCTCTACCTTCATCATGGAACAACATAGCTTTGATTATGAGAAACAAAGAGGGTATAGATGAATTAGATATTGATGATCTATACAATAACCTAAAAGTGTTTGAAGCTGACATTAAAGGTTCATCTGGATCATCTTCAAACTCTCAAAATGTGGCCTTTCTCTCTGCAGAAGACACTAACAGTATTAATGAAGTTAATACTGCCAATGGTGTTTCTACTGCAGCAGGCCATAGCTCTCAAGGACAAGCCTCTTTATCATCATATACTGATGATCTAATGTTCTCATTCTTTGCTAATCAGTCAAATAGTCCACAACTGGATGATGAAGACTTAGAGCAGATTGATCATGATGATTTGGAAGAAATGGACCTTAAATGGCAAGTAGCCATGCTTTCTATAAGGGTAAAGATATTTTATAAGAAGACTGGAAGAAAGTTAATCTTTAATGGCAAAGAACCTGTAGGGTTTGACAAAACCAAGGTTGAATGTTTTAACTGTCATAGAAGGGGCTATTTTACCAGGGAATGTAGAGCACCAAAAAAATCAAGGGAACGGGAATGGAGATGCAGGGTATAGGAGCAGGGACAACACCAAAAGGACTGTACCAGTAGAGACCTCTGATGCATTGGTTGTTCAGGACAATGCTTTGATTGTGCAAGATGGATTGGGATATGATTGGAGTTATATAGCTCAAGATGAACCAACTGAATTTGCTCTTATGGCCTACACTTCAGGATCTGACACAGAGGTACAATCTTGTTCTAAAAACTGTGTTAAAACATATGAAAAACTTCAAAAACAGTTTGATGAACAGAGACAAACTCTTAATAAGGCTAATCTAGAAATTGTAGCTTATCAGTTAGGCCTAGAATCTGTAGAAGCACAATTAATTGTTCATCAGAAAAATGAAGCTGTCTATGAGGAAAAGATTGCAGTATTAGAGTTTGAAGTAAAAGATAAAGGTAATGCTATCACTAGACTTACAAAACGGTATGTATGAGGGATCGGTTTTGGGTGTAACAGGCAGTAGCAACAGCTTCTGCCCAAAGAAATAATGGAGCCTTAGAGAAGATCAGATAGTCCTAGCAGCTTCAACAAGAGTGCGGTTCTGTCGTTCAACAACGTCATTTTACTGAGGAGTTCTCAGAACGGTCTTCTCGTGGGTAATGCCAACGCTTTCATAGTGATAAGTTAAATCTTTATTAACGAATTCGATGCCATTATCAGTCCGCACGAACCAGACAGTTTTGTTGAGACCAACTTGAAGTTGTTTTAACAGATTGATTATGAAAGCGGGAGTCTCGTCCTTTGATCTCAAAAACTTCACCCATGTAAACCTGGAGTAGTCGTCAACGATAACTAGAATGTATTTCTTCCCGTTAATACTCTTCACTCTCAGTTGTTCGCATAAATCCATGTGAAAGGTGTGTAAAACTTCCATAATGGTGTTAATCATCTTGGGTTTATGGGTAGTTTTCCTGCTCTTTCCAAGTTGGCATGCAGAACACAAATGATCCTTTTTAAACTTCAACCGAGGTAAGCCTCTAACAAGATCTTTACGAGCAACATCATTAAGGGTGCCAAAGTTTAAGTGATTCAGGCGGCGATGCCATAACCAAGATTTGTTCTTGGAGGCTTTAGACAATAAGCAAATGGGATAGGACCTCATCATATCTTCAACAGAAATGGTGTATAAGTTCGTGCCACGACTTCCTTTAATAAGGTCGACACTATCTAAGTCTCAGACAAAACATGTGTGCTTTCTGAAGTCAACTTCAAGATCTGAATCAAAAAATTGACCGACAGAGAAAAGGTTGTGTCCAAGTCCTTCTACATAGTATACCTTGGAAATTACATTGTCACCAATGACATAATCCCCATAACCCATAATTGCACCAAAATGGTCATTTCCGAATCGAACAGTCCCGATAAACTTTTTCATGAAATTCCTGAGCCATGAGCGATCTCCAGTCATATGTTTTGAGCAGCCTGAGTCCAAATACCAGAGAACGATCTGTACAACCTGCATTTGAACAAAGGCGAAAATGGAGATTTGGATACATTGGATCCCCAATTGCAATTGGGGTCTGGTTGGTTAGTGCACGCAAGATTATACGCTACAGGGGCAATAGTTTCCTGTGGATCAGCTGGCAAACAGTCACTCTTAAGAGCAGTAGACCTAACTAAAGGGCACTGTCTTCCTAACGGGAGAAGTCTACCAGTGGGCTTCCATTGTTTTGTAGGCAAGACCTTAGGTGGAGTATTCCTAGTTAAAGGCCACTGATCTCCTAAAGGTAATAGTCTGCCAGTGGGTCGCCACTGATGGCCGATAGTGGTAAACAATTTCCCTGTGGCCTTCCAAACTTGCTTAACTTGCTTAACCCGCCACACTTTAGTGGCAGAGGATTGCTTCACACACATCTCAGAACGCACAACACATTGATCATGATTAACAAAAATTAAGCATTTGTTACAAGTTTTGCAAGAAGTATTAGAATTCGAATTAATTACAGTACGCTTATAGCTAATACTAGAATCAATACGATTCTTATGTTTCTCATTCGACTTATTCATCCTAGAATGGGCTTCTACTTGTTTCAAGGCACTTTTAGCTGGCAGGGTCCTATCTTTCTTTGTATTGCTCCTAGGCTTTGACCTGCTAGCTACTGAGGCACCTTTTACTCCTGTAGAGGGAATTCCAAGAACGTTAGTCGAATTTATTTTTTGGTGCTCAACTTGTGGTGGTGTGCTATGAGTCGAGGTACAGGATGAGAACTTGTGAGGATTGATTGGATATATAAGAGACATTAGGGACTAAAGATTCATAAATAGATATTGTGACTTCAGTATTGCTCCCTGATGGTACTTCAGTGGGTTGGGTGATAATTTGTTCATTCTGAACATTTTGTTCATGATTCCCTTTAGTGTTGATTCGATCAGGAGGACCTTCAGTATCCTCAGTGAGAGGTATATCAGGCTCATTTGGAGCAATCACTTTAGGGACATGGTTTTCTTGCATAAGTTTAGAGAGTGAACGACCATGAGGAATAACATAGTAGGAGATATCAGAATCTGTTTGATATTGTCTAGATGGATCATCCTCATGAATAAATTCATCAGGAGCATATATAGAGGAATCATCAATTCCAATCTCATCCTCTAATGTATTAAGTCTCCTCAACTTGTTGTCTTCTTGTGTTAAAGACTATGAAAGCTTTTGAGACAAAAGAATATCCTAAGAAATAACCATCATCAGTCTTAGCATCAAATTTTCCTAGGTGATCCTTGTGATTATGAATAAACACAGGGCATCTAAACACATGAAAATAACTGATATCATGGATTCTTTCTCTGAATATCTCATAGGGAGTCTTATCATGTCTTTTGACAATGATTGATCTGTTCTGAGTATAACAGGCTATTCTGACTGCTTCAGTCCAGAAATGCTTAGAGAGTACTGATCCATTCAGCATTGTTCTAGCAGCCTCAATGAGAGTTCTATTCTTCCTTTTAGCTACACCATTTTGTTCAGGTGTATAGGGAGAAGAGAAGTTCTGAGAAATTCCTTTCTCATCACAAAAACTCTCAAGCTCATGATTTCTAAACTCAGTCCCATTATCAGTTCTGATTTGTTTGACTTTTACATCATTTTGGTTTTCTACCATCCTGATAAAAGACATAATCATTTCAGGTGCTTGACTCTTCTTCTTGAGAAAGTGAACCCATGTGTACCTTGAGTACTCATCAACAATGACTAGGGTATACTTCTCATGATTTATGGACATTGGACTTACTGGTCCAAACAAATCCATATGAAGAAGATGCAAGCACTTCTTGATAGAGAAGTTTTGTTTAGTTTTGAATGAAGCTCTATGGTGCTTCCCTTTTCACATGTTGATCAAGGTTTATCCTTTGAATAAACTATGGAAGGAAGACTAAGAACTTCGTTTTGTTTTGCAAGTTTATTAATGTTTTTAAAATTAAGATGTGATAGCCTTTTATGCCATAGCCAATTTATACTTTTTGAGGCTTTGGCAAAGAAGCAGGCTCCATTTAGAGTCAGTGATGACATGTTGCCACACCCCGCCAAGGCGGAAACATAAAGCGTAAACAAGAATGGATATCATCACAACACATGGTGTCTATATAGAGAATACTAAAATGAAAACTAAAGTAAAGCAAAGACACAAAGTGTCATAACAATACCCAAAACCTAATGGTGTCTTTATTAATGAGAAAGAGGTCTCGTCAATAAATGACATGCAAAAACATAATCCAAACAATTCATGCAAACGCATTTATTCAAACAGAAAGCATAAATAAACTCCAAGCATCCTACGGTCTCTTCTAGCCACTTCGCTCTATCTTAGCACCATTAAGCTCACCTGAAAATGATGCTTAAAACGTCAACATAAAGTTGAGCGAGAATCATAGGTTTACGACATACAACAATATCCAAAATAAACTTTCAATTAGCTGCTGCAATTACCAAAACAATTCAGGACAACAATTAACAACAACGGGACGGAACGTGCCCACGATCCACAATCATACCAAAACAATGAGGTAGGCGTACCTCGCCGCTCCACTAATAGTCATAGAAAGGAATACAAATCCCAATTCCAGACTCTTGGTACCGAAGTCACAATATCACAAGGAGTTGATCACCTCCAAGGATCTTACCCACAAAGTAGGCGAAGTCACATCTCATAACACTGGGTAGGAACGTTACCCCCGCTCCAAATCTCACAACATAACAACATCAACAAGACAAGACAAGACAAGCAAAACAAAACAAGACAAGACAAGCATCATTCTCACCCCAAAATAACATGAGAAAAAGGGGCTATGAAACTCACATTTGCTTAGCTTTCCAAAAGATTCCAACAAAAAGCTTCACAAACAACTAGCACAAATCTAAACAACAAAATAACTCGTGTTACACGCTACTAAGCCAAAAGCTTAACGCACATGTAACAATCATATGATGGATGTCTAAGGTGTTTAGTTACCCTCATGGGTCACCCCGACACCATGCCCGACATTAACCAATTCGTTTACACATTATTTCAAAGTCTTACAATTTACCCGAAAACGCAGAATTTTGACGCGACTTAACGTACTCAAAACCTCTACTTACTGACCTCCATAATTCATACCAAAAATCACCTATGTTAATTTATGAGTATATTAACTACCTTATGATTCTCAAGAGCCATTTACATGCACAAGTACTCCTAAGAAAATCAAACTTCAAAACAGTCCCAATTCGGATCTGATTGCACACTAAAAAGTATGACCCTAAAAACCATACTTAGACAACAAATCAGAGGCTAAAAATTTATGGAAGTTTAATAGACACATAGAACTTGACTTATGTAAAAGGGATAAGCTAAATTCGAATTTTAAGTGGGGGGTTTTATAGCTCGTAATCTGACCTAAATCTGACCCGTATTTACTGCTTTGACAACTTTTCTTGCAACCAACGTTTGAATGACTTCCCGACATCATAAACCTTCAAGGCTGGATGTTCTGAAAACTAGACTCTCTGAGCTACGTTATAGGCACTGGAAACTTGACAAAAGCTATTACCATCATTGAGATATCAGCCAAACAACACAGCCCTAAATTCTGCCCCAATCTAAATCAAATTCTAACGCGAATTAAGTCTAACCAATTACACCCATAAGCTTCTAATGAAACCCTAATCATTGGAATATGAATAAACATCATTAATTTTACTTATTTTACAAATCCCTAATTCCATCATAATAATTATTACATGATTAAAGATTAATAACTAACAAGGATTAATTAAAACTTACCTTAAAGCTTGATTTCTTCACAAAGCAAAAACCCTAATTTTTTTCTCCTCTTTTCTCTTTGTTCGACCGGTTATACCAAGGGGGGGAGGGTTTGGGATTTTAGTTTGATTTATAGACCCCAAAAATAATTAATTATTAGATAAGATCTAAAAAGAATTTTGTTTCATTTACATTCCTTTTTCTTCTTTTCTTTCCCTTATCCGGCCGAATGGCATCTTTCTTTCTTTTTTTTTATTTTTTTTTTTTTTTTTTAATTAATTAATTACTTAATTATTAATATTACCTTAAGTTTCTACAAAAACCTAAGCTTATTTTGCGCATACCTTTTTACGTAAACGCAATTTACTAGACTTTTAAAAATAATTAACTTTTCATTTTTATTAAACCTAACATTCCAAAAAATAGAAAATTTCATTTCTTTCATATCCTTACTACTAGAACCTTACGCTACCAAAACTACTAACACATAAATACGTATACATATAATTACTTACACAATTAACGCGAAACCGCTTCAATTACCAAAATCATTTCCTTGTCACCAAAAGTGAACGAAATGAATTCTACAAAATCCAACACAAATCCAATCCCAATGAGACGGTTACGCTCAATGGATTGATTATGCAATCTCACATATCCCACACAAACACATATAAACACGTATAAACACATATACGACATAACCCATACTTATATAAACAAATATGTTAGGTCCAACACTAACGGTTTGACCAACCTGCTCAAGCTACGGTTGTCACAGTATCCTCACCTTAGAAATCTCGTCTCGAGAATTAACTACTCGAGCACTTACACTATCGACAAACAACTGAGTACACGTAGACTCATTGATCCTTGCGTTCCACAGTAAAGCTCAGGACCCACGTCGAATCCAACGAACTTCACTATGCTATCATACTACGCTTTTAACTCCAAACTCTCGGTCCACAACATCACAGTTTCCTTGACAAAACAAAGAGACTTGTAACCTTAATCTCACTAACTACCACCATCTAAATCCAACTGCTAATGTCTTTGCTTACCCCCACAATGGTGCAATTAGTAACACAGACAACCCCAAACAAAAGAACATCCCACTTTACATGAACCTCGGCTTCCAGTACATCGGAGAAAAACTCACCAAAACCCTTAAGATGTTGTAACAACTGTTTTTATATCTTAACCCAGCAACTCATCAAACAGGAACATTCTTGAAATTGATCTTAAGATGTTACAAAGCTCAGTGTATCAAAGAATCCACGCAAATTTATCAGGTTACCACAAACTTTCAGGCCCCTCCCAATCCAATTTCCCGAATACTCGACTCAAAGACAGAAATTCTCAACCAACTAACAAGACCCAATCCATCCAAGGATCTCAAATGGTCCTACATAACTTAGTTCTAACTTATCTTTCTTTCCAAACGTACTACACCTCTCCAAGGTGAGACCTTCAACCACCCATAACCTACTAGCATTAATTCAAAAGTTTCCCACTACTATCAAGCTAACTCTTTCGATAATTTAGTTGCCTCAGGCCTTTCCTGTATTACCACCATCTTGTTGGTTGTTTCTTATACCAAATTCAATCCATTTAACTCACTCTCTCCAGTTACGACCCATAAAATGGTAACCATACATTCCTTTCCATACCATGCTTCAAATGAAGCACATCCATACTCGAATGATAATCCCCACCTTAGGGAAAAACTCATCTTACGAAAGTGAGTATTCCAATTACCTCTAAAATCTACAAATATTTGTCCTAAGCATAGCTAGGAACGGGGTGACTTAGTCAGTCTATTGACTACACCCAACTCGCATCGTATCCACTACTCACACTTGGTAACTTGACAACAATATCCTTAGTTATCCTTTCCCACTTCGACTCGGGTAACTCAAGTTGTAGCAACAATCCTGAAGACCCTTGATACTTAACTTCTACTTCTGAATACGCTAAATACTTACTACCGTAACTAGCTATATCCTTCTTCATACTCAGCCATCAATTAGTTAACCTAAAACCACACAACATCGTATCCGCTCCAGGATGGATATAATACTTTGTCGTATACGCCTCTTCAATAGCCAAGGTCCTTACATCTCTCCAAATGGAGGTCCGAATCTTGTCTAACCAATATGAACCACTCTCCATCTCTTTTCACAATCGTTGGTCTAAGCCACGCAACATCTTATGTTGATGCGCTCTTTGCTTTGGACATCTTATCTTATACCACTAACATCCTTTTTCTCAAACCTAGATCGGATCGTCGTACATCTATCTCGAACTCATTCTTGGCTTCACTCCTTCTTCCTACTCCACGGTACAACATCTACATTTGCATTTCCCAGATGGTACTTGGCCTCAAAATCAAACTCACTAAATAACATCCATCCATCACCTTTGCCTCATTTTTAATCCTTCCGATTGAAAGTGTGTTGGAGACATTCATGATCCGTATAGATTACTCCCATGTCTCGTTTCTCTTATGTCCCTCTAGCATTATAAGGCAAAACCTACCACGTTAGTCATGCAATCCTTCATAAGAACCTTCAGTTATCGCGATGTACAAGAAATCACCTTCTCCCTTTTTCTAAGCATGCTTCCAAATCCTTGCTTCGCGTGTCATAATACACTACGAAATCGTCTGCTCCTTCTGGCAATGCAAGATCGCTTCTTACCTATTTGATCTCCACATCTAGATAGATTCCTCTTTGCTCCGCCTTCCCGAGTTCCTAGAAAAACGTCACGCACATCTTCTCTTCCTTCAGTGACTCCACGATCATCTTCACGTGCGACTCGTACTCCTCCTTAGACTTCAGGTCGGTTTAAAATATCATCTGTATATATACGTTAACTAGCTTGTCTATATACGGCCATGCACACCCGGCTCATTAACTCCATGAAAACTGCTGGTGCATTGGTTAACCCAAAAGGCATAGCCGTAAACTTCAACGTGTCCATTACGCATCCTAAAAAAACAGTCTTGGCTACGTCATCCCCGTGCACCCTCCATTGGTGACATCACATATGAATTTTCTATCTCACTCTTCTCGAGATAATCTATGCACATTCCAAACTACCCACCTTTCTTCCTACCAAGCAATACAGATGCTTCCCACAACAAGTTACCATTCGAACCAACCCTCACCTTGCAACTCCTGCAATCATTCCAGACCTCTTGCCTTTCTAAAGACGTCAAACGACACGAGCCTTCGCAAATCGGCGTCGCTCCTTGTACTAATTAATAACAGAATCCATTCTACGACAAGGGTAAAACCTACAAATTCCTTAGGAACCACTTTTAAGAGGGCTCACATACTACAAAAGATATCACATATCACAACTCAGCTTTCCATGGGTACTCCTACGAGACCTCGTATCCTCTTTAGTTCGTTTTCTCCACGAACCTTAAGCACTCTCCAAATTACCAAGGCATTTTAACTACCTTCTCGTGGCATACCATCTCAGCCTTATGTCTCAACAACCAATTCTCTCCTACGACTACATCAACACTCTCATAACTAAGAGGTACTAAATCAAAAGTAAAACAAGAACTCTCTAATTCCAACTTGGGATCGCGAATAATTCCATTCGCTTCGCTACCATCAATCGCACCACCCAGAAGATACGTCCTAACACCAACTCTAGCACCACGCCATGAGGAAATTTCAAACTTCACATGCACCAATTGGTATGGACCCAAAAATCACACGATTCCAAAAAAAAATCAACCGAATGTAAACGTCACACCCCAAGAAAGAACGATGCCGCCGGCCTACAAACGCATCAACGCTTGCTAGAAACACCACCAAACGAATAATACACGTACCACACCCATTAATTAAAAATTTTAAAAGAGAACCTTTGTACCAAAACCAATTTTTACCCAAGGAAACTTTCCCTCATAACCTTATACCAATCATTTTAAAATAATAGAATCACCTTAGTTAATAATGCAAATAATTTTAAGTGTAAAAATAAATTTAAATAAAATTTTCATAAACTTATTTTAATTATGGTTTTCATAAAAGAAATCAAAAGATGATTTTGAAAAGAAAAAAAAACGTGTTGCATTTTATTTATATAATTTATTTTTAAAAGAAGTTTTTAACACCTAAACAATATGGTATCAACTACAACAAACTTACTTTCAAATGGAATTTATGACTCACAACAAAAAAAAACATCATGATAGCAAAATAGACTCCAAAATACCTTAAGAATTCCAATACCAGAATATTAATTTACTTGAAAACGAACACGACAAGAACTCTTACAAACCAAACAACCATAAGGACTCATCCATACCAACGGTCTTAGAACCAAACCAAAAAGTATCGTCACCTTTAGACAAAGGAAAACAATCAAAACGCCGAACGGAGAACATAGAACACCAGTTCTATGATAACACCCTAGAATACCAACACGAGCGTTGGATATCTCAACGAACAACGAGCTAACGAACCAACTTAAGAATCGCGACGACAATACCAACAGGTATCCGATGTATCCGCAAACGATAGATGAAAGGGAACCTTACCATCTACGCAACCCAACCTAATATAATCGCCCGATCGGTTAAGAGAGGAATTCTCTAACCACACAACCATCCTCAACAGGATCTCACATCACATCTACACTACCATCTACACAACTATCCAGACTTACATCCTTACATAATACATACAAGCAACAATGATCAATGCAATCAAAGTCACAAGTCCACGTGTGTGTTGCCTTTATAATTATGTTCGCGACCATAATTATAATTGCACCTTTTTCACACGTGTACTTACTTCCAAGACCACACATCTCAATGATAACACACATCTACCACATAGCACTTAATAATAATCCAAATATAACTCAAACATGATAATCCATCTAACGAACCATAAAATCCCAATCGACCAAACGAAACAGAAGTCACATCGTGACCCAAAATATAAAAGCAATCCTCGATTATAGCAACGCATCGAGGTAGAAAACAAAATAAACTTATGTTGGGCCTCGCTTGGGTTTGACTTTTCTCTCTCAAAAGTCACCCAACTCCGCGGGTCCAGTGAGGTAAACAATCTCCCAACGATATCTCCTAGGGGTAGGGGAAGACATGACTAAAACAATAACAAAGGGGTATATACTATTAGATCCCCATAATGAAAAGTATATATTTCATATTATATAGTAGTAATTCAAAATAGAAAAAATTTCAAAGCTTTTAGGTAGCGGGAACATACGGTATATACGTACACAAACACTTATGCCCTAAAATGCAACTATATGAGGGACCCTTAAGCTATAGTCTAGGCTCAACCACCTAGTTCTCTATAACCAAAGGCTCTGATACCAATCTGTCACACCCCGCCAAGGCGGAAACGCGAGGCGTAAACAAGAATGGATATCATCACAACACATGGTGTCTATATAGAGAATACTAAAATGAAAACTAAAGTAAAGTAAAGACACAAAGTGTCATAACAATACCCAAAACCTAATGGTGTCTTTATTAATGAGAAAGAGGTCTCGTCAATAAATGACATGCAAAACATAATCCAAACAATTCATGCAAACGCATTTATTCAAACAGAAGAGCCATAAATAAACTCCATGCATCTACGGTATCTTCTAGCATTCACTCTATATTGCACCACTAAAGCACCTAAAAATGATGCTTAAAACGTCAACATAAAGTTGAGCGAGAATCATAGGTTTACGACATACAACAATATCCAAAATAAACTTTCAATTAGCTGCTGCAATTACCAAAACAATTCATGACAACAATTAACAACAACGGGACGGAACGTGCCCACGATCCACAATCATATCAAAACAATGAGGTAGGCGTACCTCGCCGCTCCACTAATAGTCATAGAAAGGAATACAAATCCCAATTCCAGACTCTTGGTACCGAAGTCACAATATCACAAGGAGTTGATCACCTCCAAGGATCTTACCCACAAAGTAGGCGAAGTCACATCTCATAACACTGGGTAGGAATGTTACCCCCGCTCCAAATCTCACAACATAACAACATCAACAAGACAAGACAAGACAAGCAAAACAAAACAAGACAAGACAAGACAAGCATCATTCTCACCCCAAAATAACATGAGAAAAAGGGGCTATGAAACTCACCTTTGCTTAGCTTTCCAAAAGATTCCAACAAAAAGCTTCACAAACAACTAGCACAAATCTAAACAACAAAATAACTCGTGTTACACGCTACTAAGCCAAAAGCTTAACGCACATGTAACAATCATATGATGATTTTATAAGGTGTTTAGTTACCCTCATGGGTCACCCCGACACCATGCCTAACATTAACCAATTCGTTTACACATTATTTCAAAGTCTTACAATTTACCCAAAAACGCAGAATTTTGACGCGACTTAACGTACTCAAAACCTCTACTTACTGACCTCCATAATTCATACCAAAAATCACCTATGTTCATTTATGAGTATATTAACTACCTTATGATTCCCAAGAGCCATTTACATGCACAAGTACTCCTAAGAAAATCAAACTTCAAAACAGTCCCAATTCGGATCTGATTGCACACTAAAAAGTATGACCCTAAAAACCATACTTAGACAACAAATCAGAGGCTAAAAATTTATGAAAGTTTAATAGACACATAGAACTTGACTTCTGTAAAAGGGATAAGCTAAATTCGAATTTTAAGTGGGGGTTTTATACCTCGTAATCTGACCTAAATCTGACCCGTATTTACTGCTTTGACAACTTTTCTTGCAACCAACGTTTGAATGACTTCCCGACCTCAATTAACCTTCGAGGCCGATGTTCTAAAAACTAACTCTCGAGCTACATTCTAGCCATCTAAAGTGACAAAAACTATTACCATCATTGAGATATCAGCCAAACAACACAGCCCTAAATTCTGCCCCAATCTAAATCAAATTCTAACGCGAATTAAGTCTAACCAATTACACCCATAAGCTTCTAATTAAACCCTAATCATTGCAATATGATTAAACATCATTAATTTACTGATTTTACAAAACCCTAATTCCATTATAATAATTATTACATGAATTAATGATTAATAACTAACAAGGATTAATTAAAACTTACCTTAGAGCTTGATTTCTTCACAAAAGCAAAAACCCTAATTTTTTTCTCCTCTTTTCTCTTTGTTCGACCGGTTATACCAAGAGGGGGGGAGATTTTATTTTGTATTTATAGACCCCCAATTAATTATAGATAAGATCTAATTATAATTTGTTTCTTTTTACAATTCCTTTTTCTTCTTTTCTTTCCCTTATCCGGCCGAATGACATCTTTTCCTCTATTTTATTTTTTATATTTTTTTTAATATTTAATTACTTATATAATATTACATTAATTTCTATAAAAACCTAACTTATTTGCGCAACCTTTTTACCGTAAACGCAATTTAATAGACTTTTAAAAATAATTAACTTTTCATTTTTATTAAACCTAACATTCCAAAAATAGAAATTTCATTTCTTTCATATCCTTACTACTAGAACCTAATCTCTTCCTAATATTACTAACACATAAATACGTATACGTATAATTACTTACACAATTAACGTGAAACCGCTTCAATTACCAAAATCATTTCCTTGTCACCAAAAGTGAACGAAATAAATTCCACAAAATCCAACACAAATCCAATCCCAATGAGACGGTCACGCTCAATGGATTGATTATGCAATCTCATATATCCCACATAAACACATATAAACACGTATAAACACATATAACACATAACCCATACTTATAGAACATATATTTAGGTCAACACTACGGTTTGACCAACCTGCTCAAGCCACGGTTGTCATACATGTCAAGGACATATACATCATTTCTTCTAGGTGCTATCAGGACAATTTCTTTGTTAGCATTAAAGATTGTTCCTTGCTTATCATCGAATTATACAATATACTTAGCATCACAGAGTTGACTAATGCTAATTAGATTGTACTTAAGACCATTTACAAAGGCTACTTTTATGAAAATAATACCCCTACAGTTTATTGAACCATATCCCTCAGTAATACAAGATGAGTTATCACCAAACACTACATTAGGACCTAGTTGCTCTACATATTTGTGCATATAACTCTTGACACCAGTCATACTCCTTGAGCATTCACTGTCCAGGTACCAAATGGTCTCCTTGATGTGTCTCTACACAAATAATAAACTTAGGTTAGTTTTTTTGTGAACCCACTTTTTAGTGGGCCCCTTGGCCTTTGTAGCCTGAATTTTCTCACCTCTTTTAAAGTGATCAAACTACCCATATGTATTACACTTTACACCAATTGAAGACTTACTAGACTTAGAGGACTCAGCTAGTACTCCTCCTCTAAGATGAATGACACGATTGTGTCCTAAGGTAAAGTGATCATAACTTCCACAGATTTCACACTCAGGGTAGTTTCTACAATCATCTGGTCTGTGTTCATTGAGACTACGGTGTGTGCATGGTGGGAAAGGCTTTACCTTTACTATCAGGATCTGCTTGGAAAGAGATTCATACTGATAAGGCTGGGCATTGTAGTTCTCACTCCTTTTTAGGGAAGCAGTATACATTTCATGATCTGAGGTCCTATGATCCTCCTTTTGCATATCATGAAATAGAGAATCCTATAGAAATCATCAGTTAAGTGATTGGTATAGGGACAAAGTTCACATTTATGTTGTAGTTTTTGAATAGCCTTAGGCATGAGTGACTTTGATGAGCTAGTATTCTAAACTTTGGGTTTAGAATCTTGACTTATTTTTAATAAGTCAAATGACTTAGATGACTAAGTCTGTTAAATCTGTGAATTTGATTCTTGAGTCTTTTGGATAGAATTAACCTTTTCATCAATTAACATCTGAACAAGTTTAGTTAATTCATTTATCTTTGATTCTTGTTTCATGTCCTTGAATTCAATAGGAACTGAAGGTGTGGTTGGCTCAGTTTCACTAACTGTGACAGTTCCTGAAACACTCTTGGTTAAAGAATTATGTGTTTTAGGCTTTGTATGTTTCATGATGTCTAAGCCTGATCTCTCTTTTGGAGAATGGGGTTGAAAGGTCAATGGCATTATCTCTGAGCTTGGTGAAGCTCCTTGAAGATTTTTCACGAGAGGTAGAGGAATAAGGGATTATGCTTTAGAATCTTTGGATGATTCAAGGGTAATTGATGTGTTATTGGGTTTAAGAGACTCATTGACAGCTTGACTTTCAGGGACTAGAACTCTTCCAGTGTTAAAGTTTGGAACTTTGCTCTCAGGATTGAATCTCTTAACCTAGTTTTTGGATTTTAGGACCATTTCTTGTTCATAACCCATGGAAGCAGGAACAAAAAGAATTTCATTTTCATTCATTTTTTATGATTATTCAATGCATAAGTTCACCACCAAGAACTTTCTTTTTTTGGTGAGGGATTTGTTCACTAATGCATTGACTAACCTTTTTTGAGCTAGTTAGCCATTTTTCATTGATTTTTTTCTCCTCTTTGAGTTGTTTTGGAAGAGCATGATTTAACTTAGTAATTTCAATGTTTTGAATTTGAAAGGGACAGCATCAAGCTTTAGCTTGTTTAGAAATAATAGTTCTCTCTCACTTGTTTAAATTCAAAAACAATTTGTTATACTTAGAAGAAGTAAGTTAATCTTTTCTCTTCAACGAACATGAGATCAATGTTGATAGATTTGATGTAATTTTACCAATCGGCATCTTCATCCCATAAAATATAGGGAGAAGAATATTACCTTCTCATAGTGATGTCAATCCATTCACCATTGGCAAGCATATTCCTTTCCAAACTTGAGCTCGTCATCACTTAAGCCATGAGTACCTTGACCTGAGATACTTCTTCATCATCAAGACCTCTCCCTCAACCCATACAAAGGTTGCAGCAACCTAAAACTTTGTTCTTTGGTTAGAAGGACTTTAGGGTCTGAGACAAGAGGGATTTGCTCAATTTTGTAAGTTTAGCTTTCATTTTCTTATACCCAGCCTTGTAATCTTTTTGAATTTTTGGGTCCAGCCTAACAATTGGAGTTTGAGAAGATTGAAAAATTTTTGGAAAAAACTTGGGTTAAAATCCCTTTGACACTGATGAAAACTAGTCACTTAACCTTTTGCACATTTGTAACATTTTGTTTTTCATTTCTTTTTAACATAAGAAAATTATTTCTTCTTTTTATAAAACGTTTTGAATTAACCAAAAGGGATCTTTCATGAAACTCAATATCTAAGTCTTTGAGATACTCCTCACTAGACCTTTCATCTACCTCATCATCAGAATTTTCTTGGAAATCCTGTATAACATTGCTAGAAAAGAAGGCAGTAGAAAGAGCAGTACTTGAGGAGTAGTTATGAGGGCCTTTTTAGTGTCAGAATAGCTTTTTTAGATTAGGTTATCCTTATAGACAAACCTACCAAAGATATCAGTTAGATCAAAGTATGATATGATAGCATTCCTCAGTCCCTGAGAAAAGGGTAACTACTTCTCAGGGAACCTGTACATGAAACCTACATTGATTTCATATTTAGAGAGGTTAACACCATCATTGGCAAGCTCATTATGCAAGGTCTTATAGCGGGTGTAGGTCTGTGAGAGAGTTTTAGTGGGTTTAGCCCTGAGCTTAGCGGCTCCAGTTAGAGTAATGGGGAAGATACGCAGCATGACAACATCATGTGATACTTCGGGAATGTTGAATAAGCTGACAATGTCTAAAACTTGCTTCACATGCTCATGGACCTCATCGTTCTTGTTTCTAGAAAAGGTATCCTCCCTCGATTCTCGTAAGAATTGACACTTTATCTCAAAATTCACATTGCCTCCTATTTCGGGTTTAAACACGCTCGGTGTCTAGTTCCCTCGAGTCAAAGCTAGATATTGCTCCATAGTGAGGTTATCGATTTCCCCCTCAGCCATTATGATTTTTGAAATGCTTAGTAATAAGAAATCAAACTAAAACTAATTTTATCTCCCCGGCAGTGGCGCCAAAAACTTGATGCGTAAATTGTTTTAAATAATTAATTGTCCAGTTTTAAATTTATAAAACTTGTCTACGGATACACGCACTAAGGGGCAGAGAACCCGGTCGTATATAGTGCAGTAGTTTGGTAAATCCGAGGTCAACCCAAAATCTAAGGTTTACTAGTTTTAATTTGATTATGTCACGTTTGAAAATGGTTTTTAGTTGATTTTAATAACTACAGAAAAGTAAATGCAGTAAAGGAAAGTGATAGAAGAATTCAGGGAGAAAAGCGTGCTAACCTAACCATTTCATTACTAATGCTATGATTACATTTTCCTGTGCAATGTTCAATTATAAGTTCCATTAGTGGTTCTAATATCGACAAACCCGAATTGGCATTTGAGGTCTGTCCTATACTCACTCTGCGATCCCACATTCCCCTACGATCACACGAGCAGGGCATCCAAGTTTGTAGTGGTTAATCCCCAACTATCCTTAAGACCAATCTATAATCTAAACCGATTATTAACCCCCTCTGAAAGAGTTCCTGTGCTTTTTAAGTATTTAATATGGCAAAGGCGGTAATGTGGTAAATTCCTACACTAGGGATAGGTGCCAAGCTACCCTAGTACCCCGCTAATCCCAGGTTCAACAAGGTAAGTCTAATAACAGGATTAACAAGATCTAAGCCACCCTCTATACTACCAAAACACAAGGATCAATGAAAGGCTATAAGGATATCTAACAGAACCATAATTGAACAAGAAACAATAATCATATCAATAGCAATTAAGGAGTGCTTAGCCACTCATGGTAACAACAATGCAAGAATTAATGAATAAAAACATGGATTGAATCATCGTAATTCTTATAGAGGATGAAATGAATGATTAAATACAATAACTGTGTAAAGTGACTTTCCCTTTGACCTTCTGATGAAATGCTTCGAACCTTGGGGGTTTGGTTCACCCCTTAGAACTGTGTGTAGAGTAGTGGTAGTGAGTGATGCTGAATGAGCCGGAGGAGGGCTCTATTTATAGGCTTCGAAATGTTTACGGCGTATCCCTTGTGAGATGTTATGCCGTAATCTTGCTACGTAAGCTTCCAATCATCTAGGCATAAAATGATGTTACGGCGTAACCTTGTCGCCTATGTTACGCCGTAATGCTAACTCAGATAAATCATCTCTTGTAAATTTGAATGTTGCAGCGTAAAGTAGGAGAGGCCTTACGCCGTAAAGGGTGTAATGACTCATTTCATCGTTGGAGTATGTTGCGGCGTAATCCTTTGGAGATGTTACACCGTAAACTGCCTTGGACTCTCCACTTTAGTGCATTCCATGTCCAAATCCCTTGTCTTTTGCTAAAATGCTCACTTGGTCCCTGAAAACTAATAATAAACAATTAAGTAACGTTTTCATACATTAATAACATATTTGTAAGTATTTTTATAGGGAATTTGATATTAAAATGTATTAACTATTTGATGTTATCAAGGATATAGGCTTGAATACTTTTAATCATGACATTTCTCTTATTTATAGGGAAGTTCCTAGTTTTGATGAACCGGAGCCTCAACCACAAGCCCATTTTTCCATCCTTAGATGAAAGTCTAGGAGAAGAAAGAGGTCACGATCCACAAACCAAGCCACATAGTCCAGATAGTCTTAGGATGAAGGTAGTAGATCATTTAACCATTCATACACCGCCTTCACCTCACGTGGCGCCTCTCCACCCTAAGGATATATATTGCTATTATCACCCATGTATAGTTGACCCTAAGAAACATTATGGATTTAAACTAGGTTATTAGGACAAAGTGGATCCCTAGGTGTTGATTTTATGAATTTGGAGATGATTAGGAATTAGAATCTAAAGTTTCTTTTCTAGGAAGAGAACTTAATTTACCCATTAGGCTAAAAGAAGTAGAAAAGGTTAGGATTAAAGATACACACCATTTGGAGCATATAATTCAACAACCAGTTTTTCAACATAAGGCTCTTTCTTACCACAACGGTATGTACCGTTACTATCACCCACACTTGACCTTAAGTGAAGGGGAACCTCCTTTTTTAAGTGTCAAATAAGGGTAGAGTCAGGCTCGTGTCTCGAACAAAACCAAGCTCTCTTTGGGAGGCAACCCAATCTTTTATTTCATGCATTTTAGGAGCGTCATGTGTGTTTTAATTCTTATCGTTTGTTTTTATATGTTTGAATTATGTGATCATGCTTTATTTTGTCTTTAACTTCGTCTTAATTGTAATCAAATGTATTTTACATCAAATTGTAATGGAAAATATCCGGTTTCTAATAACCATTTCAAGCATATTAAATAAATAGTTTAGATTAATTCGCGTCTTGTGTGTCATGTTTCGAGTCATATGATTTGTGTTAAATTTGTTTTTTGTGGTTTAGTATCATTTTTCCAAGAAATAACTAATACGATTTGCGTGCAATTTTTTTTAAGAAAAGAATATTTTTATAGACGCTGGAGACGGCGTCAAGATTTATCCTTACGGCGTCGCGTCTCCAGCTACAGTAAAATTCGTATTTTTTTTAATTCTTGGAAACTAGTTTTGTATAAATTCCTAAATTTGTAATTTTCTTAAAACTTGCAGAAAACCACGATTACATTAGCACATTCATCCTATCTTGTAATTTTCGTTGTGTCAAAACCCTAATTAATTATGTTATATATCATTATCCTGCCGATTTTACGACATGTTTAGTTGTTTCTTGTCTTTGATTTGCAGATTATATTTGATAAGGAGAAGCCCGGGAGTTCTTAGGAGTTTCATGTGGAAGATTCGTGGATGACGATTTAGCCAGGATCATTTGTTTCTTCTCTATTATTGAGCAAAACCAGGAGAGTACTTGTTTCTTTTGCCTTTTCTTTTCCCCTTTATTCGTTTTATGGGTACTTTTAAGAACATTGGGTACAATGTTTAAAATAAGTGTAGGGGGAAATAAAAGCCTTAGAAACTATTTCTTCATTTGCCTTTGCTTTGTCCTTAAAATGATGAGTAATATACTGAAACGTAGCGTAGACGGTATGTAACACCCCCAAAAATCACAACAACGCAGCGGAATACCAAATGGGGTGCTACTTCATAATACGCAACACTAGATACAAGAGAACGACCTCTAGGTGTCGTTTGAAAAATAACATTTGTTGATTTAATAAAAATCTGAATTTAATATAACATTTGTCCCATAATTGCATCACAATGAAAAGCTTGTATGTATAGACTCCAATGCACTTCAAATAATCCAAGCATCTAATTCACCTGAGAAAAACATGCTTAAAAGTGTCAACATTAAAGTTGGTGAGTTCATAGATTAGTTTAAATATAACTCGTAAAGTTATCAACAAAATATATTTAACCCACTGTGTCATCAAAACCAGAAAAGTTTAAAAACCATGTAAATTGTTTTATAAAATACACGTCCCCTTTTCGTCACCAAAAGTACCAATCTTATCCCAAAGATTTTATAAAGAATGCATGGTTAATTTAATGTCACCAAAATGTACCAATCTTATCCCAAAGATTTTTATAAATAATGCATGACAAATTTAATGAACAAAATGTTCCAAGTATGTATTTGTCGGGGGGCCCTATAGTCCCAACGTTATAATCCGACATGTTATAACGTTCGTTCCCAGTGATAGCTATTCACCCGAACGGGGGTTTGACAATCCCGAATGATCAATATTATATCATTCCGTGGACACATGCTATAAGTGTTCGTTTACCGCGATAACTTAATCACCCGAAAACAGGGATCCACACCCGAATAGATACTAATACATAACATTTCGCTCACCCTCCAAGTGAATTAAACAGTTCATGACGCTGTGACGTAGACTTGTATGTACCCAATAACGGCCAGTGATACAAATAAATATACCTACCCATATCCGGGGTCCCCTCCAAGGACACATGGGCAGAAATGTAAAAATAGTACTCCCTTTACCGGGTGTCCCCCTCCAAGAACACCCGGCAGTAATTTTGTTGTAATCAGTTTCAAATAGCCCTAAGCTAATCCGATCATTCAAATGTAAAGTATGAATTTGACCAAAAATGAAGCAAATACATACCCATAGCAACTAGCAAATAAGTATGTAAACCAATTTGTAATCAACTATGTAAATGCATTTGTAAACAAGCATGTTCTCAACCTCAAAATATATATAAAAACCAATAACACATGGGTCAAGAAAGGGGCTATAAACTCACAAAATCCCTTAAAACAATCACATTGTTATAAGATAACCGAGTAAGTATAAGAATTTGTAGACAAGCATGTATCCCCCTCGCGGGTTATAAAACATTCAAAAGATTGAAAAGCGAGGCTATGAACTCACATTGATTAAAGACCACGATCAATTAATCCAATTAAATCACAACTGAATCTGCAACGATCTCGACCACGACCTATAATTATGTCGTTCGATTATAACACGTAATAAATACGACCAACGATGCGTACATCGTTACCACGAAATCATACATATTTTTATATGTATACATACATATATACATGTGATGAGAAATCCACTTGCGCGTCTTTAAACCTTAACCCTTAGTATATTTTATGTATATATACTATTTTCCGTCCAATATAACTTATCTCTAATATTTAAAGAAAGTTACTATTTTTAGACCTTCCGTTTTTAGAACCAAACAATGATCTTAAAACTATTAATTGAAATAATATATTAACCGACTTTATTTTATCATTCAAAATCGTACTCATAATGTATTAATATTAATTAAAATATCCGTTGACTTTTACGTTGACCTTTAGTTTTGACCCGCTATATCTCAAGTTTTAAAACTGATAAGCCTCGCGGCAAAGTAAAACGTCATTACGAACAACTTTCGTGTTTCGCCGGAAGGCTGAAACGGACTCGAAAGTGCTCAAATCGTCTAATTAATAGATCTGTCAGATTTAATATATTAAAAATAACTTATTTTCTATTAAAGTGTATATTCCGATTTCACTCCAGTTTCTTCGTTATTGGGAGTTACAAGTCCCGTTTTATGTCTAAACGTCCGTAAAAATATAATTTGTTATATTTTGTAAACCAAAGTCTGACTTTTCAAAGTCTCGAATCCCGAATCCTACGTTCTATTTTCTGATTTAAATTACCCGTTATAAAAAGGCGTCAAAGTCCGTTTTTAGTTCAATTCTCGTCTAAACTATATCTAGTATCGTTTATACATTAATATCAGTCCCGTTTTAATATTTATAACATATTATACTAGACCGCGCAAGTTTCAATATGTTTCATCACATTTTAATTTGTCCGATCAATCAAATGAAACAATTAAATACTTTTAAATTAAACGCACCCTTTTTCGGTGTCAACACAATCAAACGCACCCGTTTCCGTTGCAAACCAAACCCGACCAAACAACCCGACGCCCCGGCTGTCCCCGGCTGTTTCGCAGCCAAACACACGCACCCGACCCGGCTGATGGACAGCCAAACGCACCCTTGGGCTGTTTTGACAGCCAAACGCACCCTTGTGCGTTTCTGTCTAAACCAAACACACCCTAAACCCGCTGTCACGAACCAAACGGACCCGCTGCGGTTCTAAACCCCGAGCCAAACGCACCCTTGTGCGTGGCTGTTAAGCCAAACGCACCCTTGGGCCGTTTTGACAGCCAAACGCCCCCTTTGTGGCGTTTCTTGTTAAACCAACCCGCACCCCTTTTCTTGTTTTTACGCAAACCAACGCACCCTTGTGCATTATTATAAACCAAACGTGCCCTATGTGGTCACAACCCAACCCGAACGCAGCCCCTTGCTGCTGACCCGGAACCAAAACGCACTTTTGTGGTGTTATAACAAATCCAACCGCACCCTTTTGGTAAGGACAAACCAAACGCAGCCTAGCTGCAGCCCCGGACCCAAACGCACCCCTTGTCGGTGCAAAACCACACCGAATGCACCCTTGGTGCAATATACAAAACCAACCGCACCCTTTTGGCGCGTGGCTGCCAAAACAAACACCCCCCTTTGTGGCGGTTATAACCCAAAAACAAACACCCCTCGTCTGTTGTTAACAAACCACACCGAATGCACCCTTCGTTTCTATAAACAAAACCAAACGCCCCTTGGTTGTTTGTTATAGAACCCAACGCACCCTATTTGGGGCTTATGAAAACTGAACCCGACGCCCCCGCGGCTGTTAACCCACAACCCGACGCACCCTTTGGTGCTTACCACCAACCCGACACCCCTGTGGTTGCTGTTACAATACCAAACGCACCCTCGGTGGTGGTTGTTTATGAAACCAAACGCAGCCTCGTTGCGGTGCTGCTGCTAAACCAACGCACCCTCGTGGGTCGTTGTTGCAACGGTGGTGGTGGTGTAGATGAGGTGGTGACGATGATGGTATGATGAGGATGATGATGACGAGGTGATGATGATGGTGGTGATGTTATTGTGGCGTCGGTGGGGAGGCAGTCGGAGGGGTGAGCGGCGCGTGGAGGCGCGTGACCATGTGGGTTGGATAGATCGGTTAACAAGGAACTCTTTTGGTGTTGGCCGGAAACTTCGCCGGAAAAGTTTTCCGGCGGCGGCTAATGGTGGCCGGCGGCGGGGCAGTGGTGGCCGGATATTTGGAGAGGGAGAGATGAGGGAGTGGTGTGTGTGTATAAGAGATGAAAATGAAATGAGATGTATAAGAAAACTGTATATATATATA